>CM062813.1:333870401-334035401 GCA_031772625.1 Pinus tabuliformis | reverse complement strand
TGTGTATCATAATCTTGGATCTAGCAAGTGTTGAGAGGAATGAAATTTCTAATGATGCAAACATTTTTTCTTTGAAAGTTTTTTGCACTCTAAAAGAGTTTTGCGCTCTAAAAGAGGATTTCACCTCAAGATGTTGGATCCTTCTCAACACTTGCTAGAGTCATGATTAAGATGGATCTATATTGGTAATTAGAAAACTCCTTATTAATATGGTAACAAGAGATTTATTCCAAAAATATTTGAATGTCGTGATTAAGATGGATCTATATTGGTAGTTAGACAACTCCTTTTTTTCCGGGGAAAATAGAGTTCGTAATTTCTATTAAGGAGTAAATAATAGAGATTACATGTTGTTGATGCCAAGGCATATGCGTAAGTGTGGCATTGACCACAGTTCTGAGATGTTACAAAAATTCTAACCAGTAGGTGTCTCTTTGGATACGATGGGGCTGTATCCATACAGTATAAACAGAAAAAAACTTAGAGTTCAGTAAAGATGTAAATAGTGAGGTGTATAACCTCCGGTCATGTACTAAAACAAAAATAATAGTAACGGTCAGGCAATGCCGATTATGTACAAAAAATTTCTGTATATCAAAAATCTTCAGATGGGGAGGCTGCCCCCCTGTTGGAGACCATCAATGTATGGACGATGATAAAACCTGTGCATCCCATCTGGACTGTATTCTTCGATCATCCAATCACCTAAAGGCCGATCCGCCGCTTCTTTCGAGAGCCGGTCAGCAGTTGAATTTCTTTCCCTGTAGATATGAGAAACAGTGATCCGGTCAAAATGTGTTTTAAAAAAAACAATTTCTTCCAAGATATGTTTCAAAGAATAAGTATGACAGACGGATTTATTATTTGCCCAGTCAATCACTATCTTTGAGTCCCCAAATATTTGTATTTGTCGATAATTTTTAGATAGTGCAAAAAATAGAAGATGTCTCAGTGTAATAAGCTCAGCATGATTATTGGTACCCCGCCCGAGTCCCAGTCTCAGGTGGAAATAATGTGTATCAGTGACATGAAAAAGTATACCCCCTCCACAACCAAGATCCGATGCGGCCCCATCAAAGTAGGCCCAAGGCATGTCCCTGTTGATGATTTCGGGCGTGATATGTCTAGGTGGATTTGGTTTTGAAACAAAAGGGATTTCTGAGTAGGCTGCGCAGATAGAAGGCGGAAGGAGCTGCCAGTTGACCCTGCCCTGCTCGAAGATGATATTGTTGCGGTTGATCCAAATATACCAGGACACAACTAGAGGTAGATTTCTAGCCTTTTCCGCGGACACGGCGGTCCACCAATGCGTCCAGGCAGCTTGTATATCATTAGCATGCCAGGCAGTGGGGATATTGAGGGTCTGAGTGACCTGCTGCCAGATCGCAATAGTGGTCTCGCAAGTGAGAAAGAGATGAGATGTAGATTCCTCCGCCTTTCTGCAAAGAACACACCAGTTCGGACCAGCAAAAGCTCTTTTTTTAAGATTGTCCCCAGTAGGTATTTTATTTGCCAAAATATTCCACATTAAGAGTCTGGTCCTAGGCTGAGCTTGAAGCTGCCAGATATCCGACCACCAGTTTATGAGAGTTTCAGGCTCTCTGTCTTCAATGAGCTTTATGTAGCCCAACTTAGGTGCATAAGAACCAGATTTGGCCGGTGCCCATATAAGTTCGTCATCCAGCTCATGTAGCTTAATATGAGATTCCGTGAGTGCCTGTATGTATCTTTGCCAAATATCAGTCCATTCGTCAGTCAGATGCCACTGTTGATCCGTGACCCATGCCTGAGTGAAAATGGTGGATCTGTGTGGATCACCAACCTGTGCCAGATGTTTGATGCCCCTATTGTTGAGGTGACGGATAAGGTCGTCCGGCAAGAGATGAGCGTTCCCAGACCCAGGCCAAGGGTCAAGCCCAATACGAACTTGTGTACCATTACCTATTTTCCATAATAGATTATCCTTGATGAGAGGCATTGCTTTTAGGGTAGCTCTCCATATAGCAGAAACACTCTGATGGTTCCATGAAGGTCTGCGGAGCCAATCAATGATGTTGGATGGCCAGATGTATTTATAATGTATAACTTCAGCCCATAAACTATCCATCTTAAGGAGAGACCAGCCCTGTTTTGCTGTTAAGGCTTGAGCAAATTCAGAGAGGGATTTAAGTCCCCATCCACCCCATTTCTTAGGCATGGATACAAGGGACCATCTTGTCCAAGCAAATACCTTACCCTTTTTATTTCCATTCCACAGGAATCTGTAGCAGAGATGTTGTATTTTTTGTAAGATGCCCTTTGGAATCCATGTGAGGGACATCCAATAAACAGGTGTGGCCTCCAGTACTGATTTGATCAACTGTAATCTGCCTGCTTTTGATAGAAAACGATGGTGCCAGCATGTAATCCTTTTTTCAATTTTGTTAACCAGCCATGCCCAGTGGTCAGTTTTATATCCATCCGGCCTTAATCTGAAACCAAGATATTTAATACCTTCCAGTAGGTTATTTTCCAGATATGGGAAGAATTGTTCAGCCAATTGAGTTTCCTGTTGTGTACATCTCGTCAAAGATCTGGTGGACTTGTCCCTGTTAATCTCCATGCCCGTAGCTTTACAGAAGAGAAGGAGAATGTGATATAGAGCAGTGCTATCTCTGATACTGCCATTGAGGAAGATAAGAATGTCATCAACGAATAATAAGTGTGTTATGGAGAATTGATCAGTAATCTTGAGGCCGCACAGCTCCCCATTCCGTTTTGCATCCGCAATAAGCCTACTCAGGCCCTCCATAACAATAAGAAAGAGTAGTGGGGAGAGTGGGCATCCTTGCCGGATACCTCTGTTGATGTAGAAGCGATCAGAGGCTGCTCCATTTATGAGAATGGCAAACGAGACAGAGGATACACATCCCATGATCCAATTAATAAACATATGAGGAAAGCCCAGATGGGTAAGAACCATTTTCAGATATAGCCAGTTAACCTTATCAAATGCCTTTGAGAGGTCAATTTTTAAGGAAACACCTTTTAGGTTCTTCAACTTAATGGAATGTAATGTTTCCTGGGCAGTACCAATAGCTTCTTGAATATGGCGATTTTGAAGAAATGCAAATTGTTCTGCAGATATATGGGAGGAGAGAATCGGCTTAATGCGATTAGCAATGATTTTGGCAATGATTTTGTAGAGGCAGTTACAGAGGGATATAGGGCGAAAATCATTGAAGGATGTGGGGTCATCGGATTTGGGTATCAAGGCAATGAAGGTCTGGTTCATAGGAGGGTGGATGTGCCCCGAGATCCGGCTTTCCTCAACAACTGCTAAAAGATCCTCTCCCAGAAGTTCATAGAAGGCCAGGTAGAATTCGACAGGCCAGCCATCCGGTCCCGGGCTCTTGTCTCTCTTGAACCATTTAAGTGTACTTTCAAGTTCCTGTGCAGAGACAGGATTGGTAAGGTCTTCAATATCATCCTGTCCAACGAACCGAGGGAACTTTTCTGCAACTCTAATGATGTCTGGAAGGTTAATATCATTCGGAGCCATGAAGAGCCTCTTGAAATGTGAAACCCCTAAGCCTGCCAGTTGCTGGTGTGTGGAAGCCCAACCGCCTGATTCCTTTGGAAGCCTCCATATGGTATTTGAAGCCTTTCTGCCATTAGCCATGTTATGAAAGAATTTAGTATTACAGTCCCCTTCTTTGAGCCAAATGGCTCTGCTTTTAAGTCTCCACTGCTCCTCCTTTTCTTGTAGTATTTTTGCTTTTTGCTCAAGCATTTGTTTTAGAAGAGTTTTGGAGGCTTCCGAGAGATAACCCGTCCCCTTCTCATCAGTCAAAGAGGCTATCTGTGCTTCGGTATCTTGCAGTGTCTGCTCATCTCTGTGCCTCTTTGATTTCGCCCAGTGCTCGGTTAAGCCTTTGAGATTTCTGAGTCTCTCACAAAAATCAGAAGCTTTTCTCTGTTCCCGCAGAGGGGGCTGAGCTGCCCAGAAGTCCGAGACCATCTTGATATAATCCGGTTCTTTGAGATACCCGGCAAAAAATTTAAAGGGGGACCGCGGCTTCGAGTTATGCTGACTGATCTGTAGAAGAATCGGATGGTGGTCAGATAGCCCCCCTGAGCCCACCCATTGTCTGTAAAGGGGGCATATCTGAATGAATTCCTGATGCATCATAAACCTGTCCAGACGCCGCCCCAGAGCAGCCTCACCAGTGCGCTGATTGTGCCAGGTAGGTAGCTTCTTGTTCATGGGGATGTCCACAATATGGTTTGAGTCTAAGAGCAATTGCATTTGTTCCGCAATGGGGTCACATTGGGCGTTATAACCCCAGGACTCTCCAGCTCCTAATGAGAAATTGAAATCCCCCCCCATTACAGTATTCTGAGTAATATGGCCCCCATTGAGAAAATCTTGCCAGAAGGGGAGACGATTCTGGTTTGGCCCATAAATATTGATAATTCTGATCGGTATACCCAGATCACCTAGGATAATATCCATACCAAGAAAACCTCTGCCCCCCCAGGCCGAGAGGGGCCTACAATTCCGTGGGTTGATACCAATAAGAAGTCCACCAGATCGCCCACACGCATCCAGTCCATGCAGAGTCCATCCAGGGAGCAGGGATTGCATACAACGCACCGCCACCTCAGCCGAGCATAGAGTTTCTTGTAGGAAAATGATATCACATTTAGAAACATGAAGAAGTCTTTTCAGAGCCACACGCTTTTTGGGGTTGGCTAATCCCCTGCAGTTGAAGGAGAGCCAGATCATGGATCACCACAAGACAAGGGCTCAATAGCTCTAAGTGCCCGTTCAATAGTAACCTGTCGCCCCATGGCGACATCAGCAACGGCATTAAGCTTTGCCGAAGATAATTGAGAGGGTCTACCACGCTTCTGTTTGAGATGGCGACCAGGGGATGATCCCAGACCCAAGGGGCGGAGTCGAGCTCGAGGTCTAAGGTGGTAGTGGTGTGAGCCGGAAGCACCCGGAGAGGATGGGGTGTCCGAACCACCCATGATCAGATCGTGCGAGGGAGGGGTGGTAGAGAAGGTGGGTGGAGGAGGGGCAATGGTACAGAGAATGGAGGGGAGAGACACATTAGCAGATTGTGGAGCTTGTACAGATGAATGAACGAAAGAATGCATGTTCATAGAAAAAGACTGAGAGAATGTGGGAATGGATTCATTACCCGGACGAGAGAGTGCAGTCTCCATAGGTTGAGTAGCATTTAACGCAGTCTTTGAGCGAGTCCTCGGCGGTCCCGATGCAGCCAAGTCCTTCCTGCGAGCAGCTTTTGTAGCGCTGTCCCCTTTCTTCATGGAAGGGGTCTCCTGTTGGTTCTGTGCCTGCTCCATAGGAGTGTTATCTCCATCATGATGAATTTCAGTGGCCGGTTGACGAAGTCCCTTGGCTTCCTCAGTAGTCACCCTCGAAATCAGTGGGCAGTCCTTGTAGAGGTGGCCGACTTTGTGGCACCTACGACAACGGTAAGGAACTCCTTCGTAATCCAGAGGCTGCTTGCGTGATACATGATTGTGATGCAGAGTAATTTTTTCCACCAATCCGGGCCTGATATCCATATGGACTAGGATTCGTGCCATAGTCCTATTTCCAGTCTGCTCATATGACCTGTCGTGCTCCAGATAAGTGCCAAGAGTGTCCCCAATTAATTTGAAGGTGTACTGGTTCCAGAATTGCCATGGTAGCCCAGGTAGGCGCACCCAAATGGGCCCTTCCCCCAATTTTTCACGTTCAGGGTCAAAGAGGGGATCCCATCGCTTGAGTAAAACCGGGGCGAGCTCAATGTGCCAAAATTGGGAGAGAACCCATTGTGTGTATGCGGGCCGCTGAAAATGGAGGGCGAACCAGCCTCTAGTGAGCACCATTACCTCTGGAAGTTCCTTGAAGTAGGGTCCCCAAATCTCTTCCACCCAAAGTTTGAGTCGCGCCGCAGAGTATGTTCGGCCCCTAACTCTGCCAACCAGAACCTTGTGGGCGGCTTCCATAACGTCCGGAAGAGGAGCTTCAGGCCCGATGTTGATGATGAAGTCCGGGTCTATAGAGCGGTGGCAGCGGCCATGCGTCACCTTTTCAGAGCGTCTGCCGAAAGGAAAGCCCTTCAGTGAATTGCGGCACGGGTCCGAGGTGCTGTGCTGGGCGGATGCAGCGGAGCGCACCGGCAGAGGCGGAGTGGTGAAGGCCCCGGAGAGAATCGGAGTGCGGGGGGAAGTGTAACTGGTTCCAGGAATGAGCGATGCGGAGGGATGGATGGAGTGATGTTGAGCCAGCGGCATAAATGATACGGATGGAGAGTGAGAGCTCGATGGAGGTGGAGGCGGAGGGAGCGGAGGCGGAGGGGGCGGAGTTGAAGCAGGTCGAGAGTGATACTGCAGTGGGGCGTCGGGGAGAGGAGAGCTGAGAAAGCAGGAGCCCAAGAGTTGTGCCGTCGCAGGGGAGAGGGGGGGGCAGTCGAGGGGCGAGGATTCCACGGGAGGTAGAGCCGGTGCTTTGTTTTTCTCAGATGCGGACAAGTGTGGCAGTTGAGACGGAACACCCGTCGATAATCCAAGTGCAACGCTCCGCGGCAGCAATAGCGGCCTCCTTGTATGTGCCCAGATGGCTTGATGCGGCATGGGGTCCGCTTCATAATCGACAAGCTCCTCATCCCCCATCATAAACTGTCGGTAGGGAGGCGGAGACGGGGTTCGATTAGGGGTCCGTCAGCGGGTAGAGAGGGAAAGTCAGAGCGACAGAGAGCGCTCAGGGGGGACCGCAGAAAGAAACAAAAAACCCGTGAAAACCGAGAGGGATGCCGCGACTATGCCGACCGATCACACCAAAACCGGAATCCATACCTGTTAACCGCCATGGATCGAAGTTCAGCAGAAAACCCTAGCTAGGGTTCCACCATATTCGCCGCTCTCTTCCAGCTCGAAAATTCCGTTAGACAACTCCTTATTAATATGGTAAAAAGGATTTTATTCCAAAAATATTTGAATGGTCATTGTCATCTTTATGGTCACTGGTTAGAATTGTCTTGGATTATATTTAATAAAGTAGAGATTTTTGACCAAGAAGTCTTTAAATGAAAATATTATATTGGAATACTTAATTTAACATTATATTCTCATGTTTATATATGTTTTTAATGTCAAATGATCTTAGCTGGAGTAGTTTGGTGAACAATTTATTTCCTAGTTGTGTGGGTTCAAGTATTTAAGACATGTCATTTATATGAAATATATTGAAATACTCATTGACATAAAACCAAATCCGCACCTCGAAAAATTACTTAAAATCCTAACATCTTTCCTCTCTCTTCAATGACTTGCTCTCAATTGCCCTTCCTAAACATGGATTCGAGAGGGGAAATCCCCCTCCACCACCCAAGGCTACAAACCCTTTGCCTAAATCGTATTGCTTTGTGATTGATGTCTTAAATTGTGAATTGAATTCCGTAGAGCCGCTAGAGTAGGTTTGCGTTTTGTGATTTTGATTAATACTTCATGAGCAGTTGCAAATCTACACCATAATTTCTACAATTATTAATATAGAAAAATTCAATTACTGATAAGAGTGAGATGTACAATTCATTTATTCTTAATATAAAATTAATTTCAATATGCATATATTATATAGAGAGAATATAAAATCAATTGTGTATATATATATACACACACACAATAAAAATTGGAAAAAATATCTTATAAATAAAACATTTCAAGTAGTTCTATTATTCTACATTTTGGTTATTTTTCATGTGTGTGTGTGTGTATCATAATCTTGGATCTAGCAAGTGTTGAGAGGAATGAAATTTCTAATGATGCAAACATTTTTTCTTTGAAAGTTTTTTGCACTCTAAAAGAGTTTTGCGCTCTAAAAGAGGATTTCACCTCAAGATGTTGGATCCTTCTCAGCACTTGCTAGAGTCATGATTAAGATGGATCTATATTGGTAATTAGAAAACTCCTTATTAATATGGTAACAAGAGATTTATTCCAAAAATATTTGAATGTCGTGATTAAGATGGATCTATATTGGTAGTTAGACAACTCCTTATTAATATGGTAAAAAGGATTTTATTCCAAAAATATTTATGGTCATTGTCATCTTTATGGTCACTGGTTAGAATTGTCTTGGATTATATTTAATAAAGTAGAGATTTTATCCAAGAAGTCTTTAAATGAAAATATTATATTGGAATACTTAATTTAACATTATATTCTCATGTTTATATATGTTTTTAATGTCAAATGATCTTAGCTGGAGTAGTTTGGTGAACAATTTATTTCCTAGTTGTGTGGGTTCAAGTCTTTAAAGACATGTCATTTATATGAAATATATTGAAATACTCATTGACATAAAACCAAATCCGCACCTCGAAAAATTACTTAAAATCCTAACATCTTTCCTCTCTCTTCAATGACTTGCTCTCAATTGCCCTTCCTAAACATGGATTCAAGAGGGGAAATCCCCCTCCACCACCCAAGGCTACAAACCCTTTGCCTAAATCGTATTGCTTAGTAGTCCCACCCAAAACTCATCCTCATTTGTATTTTTAAAGAAGTCAACGTCAACCCTTAATGTCAAACTTCTGCTTGATACACGTTATCCTAAGGCTTTGACCCTAACTTAAAAAAAGTTCCATTCACCAATTTATGGAATTATGGCACTCTCCTCAAATGGGTGTAAAATAATTGTATTCAATGATAAAAGTAAGCTTGCATTTTAGTTTTATGGCAGGGGTTTCTATGCCTTCCTAATTCAATTGAAAGAAGAGTAAGATCTTAATTTTCAAAGTGGCCCAAACTTCATCGGTCTAATACATATGAGTTTAAATTGAGGGATGTCAGATTTTGATCTTAGAGTTAAAGTTCATGTCCCACTAATCACACCAATGTGGGTTTTCTTGCCTCATCTCTCTAAGTACTATTTGAATCATAAATATTTGGAAGATATAGGAAATTCCCTTTGTAAGCAAATTTACAAATCTATATCTAGATTTAGAATGTTTACCTAAGTAAGAATGTATGTGGAAGTGGACTTAGGAAGAAGGCTTCCTAAACTTGCAACCTTGTATATGGATAATTGGTTGCATCTAGAAAAGTTAGATTATGAACAACTTCCCTTTAAATGTAAGTCTTATCATGTATATAAAAACTTCATTAAACATTATAAAAAATACAAAAAAGGGAATAGGCACCTGCAGGAAAAAGAGTGAACACATATATAGAAACAAGCAAATAGTTTCTAACTCAATAATGATGCAAAAAAAGAAATCAAGTCCTTTTCTCAAATCAATACATCATCTTATCTCCACTACAACCAACCTAGATCCATCTCAACTCTGGATCTACCAAGCGTCGAGAGGGATCAAATCTCTTTTCACTCTAAAAGAGGTTTGTAATTCAAGATATTTTATCCCTCTCAGCCCTTAGTATTTTTAGAGTTAAGATTGATCTAAGCTAGTTTAATTATTAATTATACTTATAATTATTAATTTTGTTGTTTTATTTTTATTTTTACTTGTATGTAATTTGACCGAATCAAAATGTTTTATTAATAATTATAATAATTATTTTTTTTCTTTATTTTTTAATTTTATTTTTATTTTTATGTAATATGGCTTACTCAAGACATGACATTACAACATTTCTTACATACTAAGCTATTAGCACAATTAAACTCTAATGTTATATCTTCTTTGTTGTTTTAGTAAATAATACTTCTCCCTTAATTTCCTCTAATTCTTATTTCTCAACCTTTTTTCATCTCAAATAAATTCAATAAATACATTTCTAAAAACTTCACAGTAAAGATAATCTTTATATTAATAATTTTATTATTTTTTAAAACTATGAAAAAAATTAATTTATTTTTATTTTAAAAATAAAATAATTATAAAAGATATTTTATATAAAAATTAAAAGCATTGCAAAACATTAAAAAAATAACTAATACACGATAAAAAAATTTATTGGATTAATTTAATTATAATATTTTTTAAATTAAATATTATTAAAACTAATTATTTCATAACTAAAATTAATAATGTATAATTATAATAAGTTTAAAATAAAGTAATTATTAATTTGTTTAAATTACTTATAAAATTAATATAAAAATAATTAAAGTTACAAAATTTACAACTTGCAGCTTGCCATTATATAAAATAGTAAGTTATAATCTTTTAACTAAGATAAGAAAATGTTCACGGGTCTTGGATAGACAGTGATCTAGTGTAACGTTAAGATACTCCTAGATGTTAAATCACTGGTTCAATTTCTTGTCCTATTCGGGTGTTATTCTTGGACATGACTATGATGTAGCCTCACCAACGTTGAACTTACAAAAAAAAACCTAAGATAAGAAAATAAAAAACTCAAGAAGTCAAATATCGATGATTGTTTTTTTTTTGACAATAACGGTTATGTTTTTTATTTTGGGCGGCAAACTGGCTGCCACAGGCTCTTACATTTCAGCACTGACCGAGAATGGAATCTCAATGTTGGCTGTTTTGACGTGCTTTCAGCAAGATCAGGTGACAGAGCACCGCACAGGATCGTTACAATTTAGGGTAATAAGATCAGATTCATTACAAATTAAGATAAAACCAGGATATGAACAGTTCATGATCAGAAATTTGTTCCTTTCGCCCAGGAGATTGACCCGCAGATGGTGTACCGCATAGAAGAGTGCCGGGCAATGGTCATAGCCGCGCCTTAGTCCAGAGTTCCTTGGTCATTCCCTGGACAAGCAAACAAAGCGGCCCGCTGTTGGTGATGATTCTGCAATTACTTTGGAGAGCGAGTTGTGGAACCCAAAAATGCAACCCTCAGAAATTTGAGTTGCCGCCTTTCGGACATGAAACCTTTGAAACAGGTGAGAACGCTGATCAGATGCAAGGGCAGAGTAGATTCTAATCTGGGTTTGATAGGACATCTTGGAGTTCGAATGTAGACGCTTTGAACCTGAGGCTCGGACAGGGGACATAATCCATTGACAACAGGCTGATTGAAGATGATACAGGCCTGAGATCATAAGATTAAGCAAATAATAATACCCTGAGGAGAGGTCCCGGAGATCAGAGGAGAGAGGATAAGAGGATTAACCCGTGGCTCAGTTAGGAACAGATATCCGATCAACAGAAACATTAGGGAATGAAACAGGAGGATTCCGTCGAGTTGACCACCAGAGATCTTCGATTACAGAGGGAGCCGAGATTGGCCTCAATGTCGGCTTGAGAGTTGAGCTTTCGTAGAATGTGATAGAATGAAATTTTCCTGAACTTGGGCAATAAGAGCTGGATTTTTTTGATAACAGTGGCTAAGTGAACCTGGTGGGGAGTCTTATGAGAGGTCATCGCCTGGATTATGATTCTAGAATCTCCAAATACACAGAGAGAGAGGATATTTCGACTGATCGCCAGATTCAGCCCCTGCCATAGAGCGAGGGCCTCCGCCCTGTTATTGGTTTCGATGCCCAGACCCCAATGGAACCGTATTTCCGTTGAACCTCCAGGACTCAGAAGAACCCCACCACTGCCAGCAAGCCCAGGGTTTCCTTTAGAAGCCCCGTCGAAGAATAAACAGTGATCATTTAGGGCTGCTCTCCATTTGATGAATTCCAGTTCCTCCAGCCTATTCTCCCAATTGGCATGGGCCAATACAGGAGGAGTGGGCCTTTCCTTCAGATTCGGAACCAGATCTTGAAGCCATTGCTCCTCTTCTGTGACCAATCTCATTTCATTCCTTGAAGTAGTATTGGCTTCCAAAGCCTCGCCTAGCAGAGCTTTGATTTTGGAAATAACCCTTGTGGAATTGCAGCTTTCTCCTCTGAAAATTCTATTATTCCTCTCCAACCACAGCTTCCAGCAGATAAACTTAGGGATCCACATCCAACTTGTCTTGAGTAGGTTTTTTTTTTTCAGGCAAAAGGGAGATAGGCTGGCCCAAGTTCGGAACAGAGAAGAAATGCTGTTTGGGAGATCAAGATTTGCTGGTGACCTCAGAACTCCCCTCCAGACTACCAGTGCAAAAGGACAGAGCAACAGCAGATGATTGACATTTTCTTCATCAGACAAACAAAGGGGGCATCTGGAAGGCCCTTCCATCCCTCTTCTTCTCAAATTATCTCTGGTGAGAATGCTATTGTGCGCAACAGTCCAACAGAAAAAGTCAATTTTGGGGAGAGAGGGGAAATCCCATATAAATTTCCATTGAGCTGGGTCAGGAGGAGCATAAGGGACAGCCATCATTCTTTTATAACCTTCAGCAGCAGTGTAAGAACCTGAACGGGAGCCCCAGCCTCTTTTGTCTTTAGAGGTGGCCTTTGAGGGAGATTTGCCTTGGAGCAGATCTAGCAATAGTGAAGCTTCCCCCTGCAACATAAGGGGAACCTCCCCCAGATTCCAACAGTCCCAAAGTCTGTCTGGATCATTCTTCCAGATAGAAATATCCCACAGGGTGTGCAAATTGGAGGACTGAAGCCAAGCTTTGATATTATCTAGACCATCCACTTGATTCAAAGGTTGATCACCGAGAATCGAGTCTTCCCAAATTTTGATCTTTCTCCCATTCCCAGGGATCCAGTAAAGATGATGGCTGAAATGCTCCCTAGCAGAGCTGCAAAGATTGTAGATCGGAGAACCTTTTAAAGATCTTGGAGGCTTGTCCAGGCATCTCAAGCGTTGCCCTTGGAAGTATTTCTTCCAAATGACTCTTTTGCTCCAGCTGGAGTTTCCGGAGACTAAATTCCACAGGATTTTGGATCCCAAAGCAAGATTTTGAGCAGCCAAGTTCCGTAGGTGGAGGCCGCCTTCCAGTAGAGGTTTCTTGAGAGTCTCCCAGTTCACTAAATGGAGCCTTCTGTCGTTGTTGTTCCCACCTTCCCACAAGAATCTTCTCAACAGACTGTCCATTTTGTTGAGAAAGGTTTTGGGGGCCAGGAGAACAGAGTATTGATATAGAGGCATACTTATAAGAACCGACTTAATGAGAATGACTTTCCCTGCATTATTCAGCCAAGAGGCACCCCAAGTTTGGATTCTGTTCTTTAACTTATCTAGCATCGGCATCCAGTGAGCAACTTTAGGCTTGGATTTGAAGATTGGAATCCCGAGATATTTAAATGACTCCCAATTTCGAATTCCATCCATTTCTAATAGCCTTGCAATATCAGACAGCTCCTTGTTCGAGCAGTTCCAGCCATAGATTGAGCATTTCCTGTAGTTGATTTTGCTGCCTGAGAGTACCTTGTAAATGTCCAGCTCCTTCTTGAAGGATCTGGCAGAGATTATGCTGGCTCCTCCAAGCAACAAAGTGTCATCGGCGAACTGTGCATGGTTGATGTCCTTCACCTTGTGAGTCGTTCTGAGGCCAGGCAGGATTTGAATCTTCTGATTATGATCAAGCTGGAAACTGAGGACCGAGGCCTGAATAGCATAAAGGAGTGGAGACAAGGGACATCCTTGTCTAAGGCCCCTAGAGGCTTGGAAGAAGTCAGTTGAGCGACCATTGACCAATGGCGCGATCCAAGGCGAGGCAATACAGGCTTTCACCCAGTTTATGAAGGCTGTTGAGAAGCCAAGTTTCTTCATCACATTGAACAAAAAATCGTGTCTCACCCTATCGAATGCGTTAGCCAGGTCGAGCTTAATCACCATACCTTTCTCGTTTCTTTGGCAGCTAGAGTGGACCGCTTCTTGCACCAGCACAATGTTGTCCAAAATCTTTCTTCCTTTTATGAATCCGCCTTGATTTTCAGGGATGATGGCTGGCAAAATATTCTTTAGCCTGTTGGCGATTATTTTGGAGACCAGCTTGTAGCTTGAATTGCACAAGGATATGGGCCTAAATCTGCTGAAATCGGAAGCGCCTTTCTCTTTAGGGATCAAGGCTAAAAAGGCTGAATTGATACCACCGCCCAGCTTAGCACAATTTTGGGACTTTCTGACCATTCTCAATAAATCTTTTTTGATTGTCGACCAGCAAGTCAATAGAAACCTGACAGTGAACCCATCAGGGCCTGGGGCTTTATCAGGCTCCATTAAATTCAGAACGTTCTTAAGCTCGTCCAAGCTAATTGGAGCAGTCAACATAGCATTGTCCGATTCCTTAACGCTCTTGGGAATTAAATCCATCGGATAGGCCTGAGGATCAATAGGGGTTTCTTCAGGAGCCGAATAAAGATCTTTGAAGAAGGAATAAGCAGCTCTCTTAATGCCATCGAAGTCCTTAATCACCGTGTTTTGATAATGAATCTCAGAAACTGATTTGAAGTGCTTTCTAGCTTCGGCTTGTTTGTGAAAGAATCCAGTGTTTTTATCTCCGGATTTTAACCATAAATTCCTAGACTTCTGTCTCCAGAATTCTTCCTCCTCCCTGCTAGATCTGTGTACCTCTTTTTGCAGCTCGACTTCTTTTTGGAGAAGATTTTGTGTTACAGGACTCTGCTCCATAGCTATTTGATGAGCAGCAAGATTGTTGAGAGAATCTTTTTTTTTTGCTGTAGGAGTTTCCAATCGTTTTGCCCACTCCTTGAGACTTCTTTTTAATCCCCTGATTTTCTCTTCCCATACAAAGAATGGAGAACCATGGACGGGCCTATTCCAGGCTTCAGAAACCACCTCTTGGAATCCATCTTGCTGAATCCACAAAGGACTGAAACGAAAAGGGATGGGGCCTAAATTACCATCCAGAGAAAGCTCGAGGAGGATGGGCTTATGATCAGAAGTAAGGTTTGGAAGAATTTTAGAAGAGGCCATAAGACCACATGTCAAGAAAGAAGAGTGGACTAGGAATCTATCCAAACGGGCAGCAATATGGTTGGGACCTAATCTTTTGTTGGACCAGGTGAATTTGCCTGAAGAAGGCTTAATATCCTCCAGATCCCAGCCCAACATAATATCTTCAACCCATTCTCTGGCGGGGTCCCGGACAATGGAGCCGCCCTTTTTCTCATCAATTGCAAGGGTGACATTCAGATCCCCTGCAATGATAATATTTCCTAGATTTTTCTCTGAAAGAAAGGATTGAAGCGAGTTCCAACAAATTTTTTTCTCGCCTGGCAAAACAGGAGCATAAAGATTAAACATACTTACCTGTTGACCAGAATCTTTGTGAAGAAGTTGCGTATACAGCCAGTGGGGGCTGCTTCTTTCTTGAATAAGATCATATATGGCGCTGTTCCAAAAGGTGGCTATTCCCCCAGAAGCGCCTCTTGCACTAACCGCTCTACCTTGACCTTTTTGCCAAAAAACTTTGCTAGATTGGAGGAGAAGAAGTTCCTCCAGCTTCGTCTCCTGGATGAGGAGGATTTCAGGTGAATATGTTCTCACTATGTCTTTTAAGGCTTCCTCTTTCAACCTGCTGCCTAATCCTCTACAGTTCCAGGAGACGTATTTCATTATTTACTGCTTTGAGGGATTGAGGCTCCTGTTGGAGCCCTGTTGCTCTTGCGACCAGATCTGGTATTCATCATTCCTTTGAGGGTTTTTTGAGAGCCTTGGAGGACATCTAGATAGGTTTTTTCCTCTCTCTGCTTCTTCTTGGATTTCCGACCCCTAGTCATTTTGATAGGAGTGACCTGCGAGTTATCAGTTTCAGATTCTCTCTCTTCTGATTCTTCCTCTGATTCGGAAGCGAGACTGATGTGCTCTTCGTTGCCTTCTTTACCCCTATGACCGTCATCAACTGGTGGAATCGATGATTCGGCTTCAGTTTCTTTCCCTTGCTTCAACTTATTTCCGGTTTCCTCTTGTGTCTCCATGACATCCACCTTTTCTCTTGAGGGGGATCCATCTTTGGAATCAGCATTGGCCTTTGGATTAGGTTGTGGCTTCCCCTGCGGTGCTGAGATATTCTGCCCTGGGGGCTTTGGAACAACCTTTCCCTTTTTAATTTCTTTCCATCCTTCTTCTTCAACCGTGATCCCTGTTGGAGCTTTTGGGCAATTTCGCTGAAAGTGTCCATGCTCATGACAGGTTCGGCATTTAAAAGGCAGCTGCTCGTAATCCAACTTCTGGTAATGCTGCCATTCTCCAACTTTGAGTTTGACCGCTTCTGGCAGGCCGGCTTCCAGATCGACTTCCACGCAGATTCTGGCGCAGGTGTATTGGCCCTTGTGATCGGCTTTGTCAATGAAACGACCCAGCCCATTTCCAATCTTCTGCAGGGATTGGTAGCTCCAGCAATGTATCGGGAGATTAGGAAGACGGACCCAGACCGGCGCCTCCTTAGGGACATCAACGGATGGATCGAAATCAGGGCTCCATTTATTAAGATACAGTCCTTGATTTCCCATAAAATACGGCCCGTTTCTGAACACCAGATCACGATCTTCTTTGGTTGTAAATTCAAAAATGAAGTAGCCTCGTCCCACAGCATAACAGATCACGTTGTTTTTTAGCTGAGGTCTCCAGTTTCGCTGAATCCATTCGTCCGTGCTTTTTGTGGACGGCCATCGGCCCATAAACTGCCCTACCAGGCCTCTGTCAGCCAGAGCAAGAGCGATTTTGATCGATTGTTCCTCTGGAAGTGCAATCTCAGGTATTTCTTCCAGTTTTTTTATGAACTTCGGCACTTCTGAAAACTGCCGTTTCTTCCCTTGCTGCTTTAAAAGGCTTCGGAATGCTTCATCAGAAGTTAATGGCGGGGTGGGAGCGTCCTCCCCACCCCCAGGGCCGCTCATGGAGTCGGAGGGTTTCGATGGCGGCTACGAGCTTAGGTTGAACTCCGTAGGGCAGAGAACGCGCGCGCAGTTTTCACTTGCATATAAATATCGATGATTGTTAATATGGTAAAAACAGGTTTATTTCCAAAAAGAATTAAAGGGGCTCATCTTAATGTCAGTGAGTTAGAATTATGTTGGATTGTATTTAATAAAGAAAAAAAAATGATTAAAAAAAATATGGAAATAATATTTTAGAAATTATTATTTATGTCAAAGGCATTGGTATCAAAGGTGTTGATGTCAAAGACGTTGATGTCAAAGGTGTTGTCATTGGATGACTAAGCTCATTGAGAATGTTGAAATATGATATCATTGATGTCAAAGGAAGTATCATGGAGATTGTTAGAAAGCGTTGTTATTGTGGATTAACAAACATGTCAAAGAAGTGTTTGTCAAAGGAGTGGCAAAGCTCATATTTTTCCGAGCAAATTAGTGAAACAATGTTTTTTGGTGCAACATCTTTAGATCATTTTTTTGCATCAAGAGATTAGCTTAGAAGCTCTTGAAATTAGTAAAATTGGATAGTACTTGGAAAGAGTTTTCCAACAATATGTTGATGTCTGAAAAAGACTTCATGGATCAAAAGATATGGTCCATCAAAGTTCAGAGGTTAAAAGGTCAAAAGTCAAATTTTAGTGTTTTTTCCATGGGCCCCACAACTTAGTCATCATAAAAGTGGCAAGAGAAGCCACATGGGCGTGCTAGTGGGCCAGTGAAAACCTTAGGAGGTACAACATGAGTCCTTCTCGGGACACGTAACCCCAATAGATATTTTCCATGGAAATTTCCAAGTGTGCCCAAGGTGAAAAGTCCCAGGGACAGAACCAATGGGATGATATGGTACTTTATAAGTAGCAAGATGAGGTGGCCATAGGATGTAACAGGTGATTGGTGCAAGTCAACAAGTGGGGGACCCCATGAGACACATCACCTCAATAGTTTGTACTCAACAATTTCCATTTGAGTCGTAAGTTTTACTTCCAGGAGATGGAAATATGTTTGTCAGTTGCAGCAAAGAACTTCCCATCCCAACCTTAAAAAAATTATAAGGTGAAATTATCCAAAACATAGGCCCGAAACCCCTCGCCTTGTACGATGACATGGATCCTTGACAGCATGAACAAATCATAATAGGAAACTTAGTGTGATCTAGTTAGATGACAGAGGTGACAAGGAGACACAGTGACAACATGATGTCAGTATGACATGGACCTATCCGAAGATGACACATGATACACATTTTTGGCATTTTCAAGTTTCTAATGTTGAGAAATTAATACTTGTAGGAATTAGGGTTTTGATTCCTCTTCTTGATAATTACTTGTGAATTATGTTGGCTTCTTTTACTTCTTTATTAGATTATGTTTCATCAAGAAATTACCAAATTATATGTGTATGAATATCACAAGAACAAGAGACACAAGATGTAGGCACACAACCAGGGAAAAACCCCTATAAGGGGAAACCCAGTCAAAACTCTTCCTTTAGTAGTTTCAAGAACAAGATGAGACAATCCAAGACTCTTTTGACCTAGACATAGACTTCCTCCAATCACCAAGTCAACCCTTCCTTCTTCTCCAAGTGACAGCTTCCTAGCAGCAACTTTGACCTAGAACTTTGGCCTTCCAGCAGTAGAATTTCACCCCCCAAGTAGAAGTTCGACTTGTACTATATTTCAGAATTTTGGCCCCAGCAAATGCCCAACAACTTCGCACGTGTGAGAGATAGATAGCCCAAAACTTAGATTTAGATCCTTCCCAGCAAACTTCATCCTTCTCCAACTATTTCACACTTTTTCTACCTCTCTTGCTTGTATATCGAACTTGTTGAGTGAATGTGCCAAATGGATTGAATTGCCTCTCTATATATAGCCTTTTTTGTGGGTCGAATTGCCCTAATGTAGGACGACTTCATTGGGACATGGTTGACTTGATGTGGAGGTGTCAAATGACCTATTTGACTCAAAAAGTAATTCTTTTTACATGATACAAAAGCCCAAGAAGGATCTAAATAAAAATGATAATGACCTTATTAAATCAATATAAAACTATAAGCCTACAATGGAGTATTTGACCTAAAAATCATGACCCAAGCATGAAACCCATGCTTTAATAAGTCATTTTATTAATATTAAAATTTCAAAATATATTACATTATAAAATTATGAAGACCGAACCTAGTTACATTCTTCAACAACCAAGTGGCTTGAAAACAAATAACATGTGGCACAATGAGAACATGACACATGGCAATAAGTGCATAAATGGCGCAATAGTGACCCACTGACTCGTCCCAACACTAAGTCACCCTAGCAGTTTCAAATAAGAGCTCTAATGTAAATGGTCGGGGAGACAGAGAAATCAATAACAGTTGAAAACAAACAAAAGTTTGTCCAAATAGATTGAGGTGTAATGCACGTCGAACATGTAATCATGAATTTTTTTAGACGCGATGTCTGGATGACATCACCATAGAGCACGGAGATCCAGGCACCCCTACGATTTTGAAATGGGGAACATTGGAAATTTGAAACGGGGAACATTGGAAAAGTGTCAAGGAAATGGTATAGGGGAATAAAAATGTTCCTATTTGACAATTCTACCATATTTTGGAAGGCACTCCAAGACTCAGGCTCGTGATGGTTTTCTTGTGTTAGCGCTTGAGCCCTTTGGGCATAAGTTAAAGCGCATTGGAGCCTACGAGCATGTACAATGTGGACCTATAGCTAATATGTAATCTTTATTAAAAGGTGATTGGTGTAAGCCTCTGAGGTCTTCATGCTTTAATAAAGGGCAAGGGCCTAACTTAAAGCACTATGGGCGTATTAACATGAACGGGTCGATAGAATTGGCACTTTTGTGCCATATTTGGTGGAAAGTGCTTATGGGTGTTAAGACTTGAACGAGTCGACAACTATACTTGGAGGAGTCCACTATAAGTAGGAATACACTAAAACTTGGATAAAATAAATGAACGAATTGGAAGTGATTTGGTGGCATGAAGAGATTTGGTGGCATATTTTGCAGTTTCACCAAATCTACTAGTTTTCCAAAATTAGAATTACAACTAAAGTCATTGTTAAATCCTATAACTCACGAGAATTGAAGAAATCGACATAATGCTTAGAAATTGAGATCATGACAACAGATCAGAGATTGAGGACCATAAGTACACATTAAAATAACTCAACCGAAGTGTAAAAACAAGAATAAATCAAGATCCTTAGTTAAAGTGTAAATTATTAGTTGAAGATAACTAAATTTGTAAATATAAAAATATCACTCTTATTTTTTGTAAGAAAAATTGAAGAACCAAATTGGTTTTTTTTTGGTGCAATAGTATGCATATTTTAGTACGCATCAGGGTCACATGAATCAAAGATTAGATTCAGTGTCTGAAAGGTGTTTTAATGGTGATATTGGTGATTTGAGGTGGTTGAGAATGTCAGCATCAAGGTGTTTAAAAGAGAAAAAAAGAGTTTATCTATGCAAGGAAGACATTGAGTTGTGAGACAAATGAAGCAATATTATTATATGTAGAAGTTATATTAATATGAGTTTGAAAATTGTACAAAAAGAGGGATTAACATTGACAACAAGTGGGTGCTTGCACTTTAGGGAGTATATGATTCTATCTAAGTAGGTGTCTGAAGAATAGCTTGGGAGTGGATGCCTCCACGGGTGGGTGCTTGCAAAATCATCGAGCGGGTGCTTCTTGTAAGTTGATCAAATGTCTACCAAGAGCGATTGTGTGCTTCTTATTAGTGGGTGCTAGCAACAAAAACCAGGGGTAGTAGCTCCTTTCAGTGGTAGTTGATAAATTGAGAAGTGGTAGCTTCCTTCAAGTGGCAGCTTGAGAAAGCTACAAGTAGAAGCTTGCAAGTAGTGATGTAATAGAATTTGTAGCTTGTCTTTGCAAAAGGAATAAAGAATAATATTGATGTCTTTACATGGTGCGCGTATGTATGTTAATGATAATGTTGTTATGTGTTTTACATGTTGATTTATGATGTTGCTTACGTGAATGGTTGTCAAATAGCTTGACAAGTTTAATTTGTCAATAGTTGTATGATTTGGTTACATTAATGATTCACCTCCCCTCTTAGTAGTGTCTTGATTTTTAACAGAATATTATTTTGACTTTAACTTTGTCAAGTTTTTAAATTTATATTTTAAATATTTACATATAAAAATATTGAAAAATAAATAATTAAATAAGTTAAATATTAATAATTATTAGTATGATGAAACTAATTTTATTTTAGAATATAAATGGTTGAGTTTTTAAATTTGATCATTGTAGTAAGGCTTATCTTAACAATATTTAATACCAAAAATAATTATGTTCAATATGGTGGTATATTTTTTTGCAAGTAGTCACATTCTGGTAAAGGCATAGATATGGCATTAGGTTAAGAAGAGTAATGGAAAACCCAAAAAAATGGAAAGAATAAAGGAAATTTGGCAGCATCTGAAGCCCATTCCACATAGGGCAGAAATATGGCATCTATCAAAGAAAACCATTTGAGGCCTTGCAGTCTCAAGAAGAAAATGATAAGGCATAAGAGGAAATTATAACAGAAGCGTCGTAAAACAATAAGCAAAAAGTGGTTCCAGAGGAGGAAGAAGTAACTTCGAAAGCAAAGAAGGAGTAAATTCATGAAAATGAATAGGCAGAAGAAATGGCTTCATTGGCAAAGGAGAAATCTCTCTCCAAGGATCATATTAACAATCAAAACACTCCAATTTAGAACAAGTTGATAACGTTGTAGGGAATAAGGGGCAAAAAATGGGCAACATGCCTTCAATACTAAAGGAACCAGATGTAAGCATCAAGAAAGTATAACTAAACAAGAAAAAAAAAGCGAATTGGGGAGATGAAAAAGCATCCAAGAAACAGGAAGCTCTAAAAAAGGACTGGGGAGATACCCTAAGAAGGAAGCTAGAGAGGCAGAAGCATAGTTAAATAAAAAACTTAGAAGTCACCCTCAAATCAATGATGCATTGAAATTAGCACAAGGTAATCCTTTCATGTTAATAAATCATATTAGTGATGGAATGTAAATTCATTTGGATCTCGAGAGTGCTCTACAAAATTTATACCTAGAATGGGACTGAAATTTTTGTACAATGGGGTAAATGCTTGAGAGATTGGATTGTGTCTCCATTGTCAATCTCAATCCAACAAGGAATATTGGAAATTTTGAGGCAATGTAATAGTTCTAGGTCGGAAACTAGCTTCCTTCTTTTAATAAAATATCATAATCGTTTCCTTTATATATATATATATATATATATATATATATATATATATATATATATATATATATATATATATATATATATATATATATAATTGTATCTTAAATTTTAATGTTTATGTATGTTTTTAGGTTGTATCTTTTGTTAGAAAAAACAAAAGGGAGATCATTTATTTACATGAAGTACATTAAAATATATATTGACATATTTTATGTTGAGTATATTGATATATTTAATTTAATCTTGAATTTTAATGTTTATGTATGTTTCTTATGTTTTTATCTTTTGTAAACAAAAAGAGAGGTCATTTATTTATAGGAAATATATTATAATGCACATTGATATAGAACATAATCTGGATTCTAAAAAGTTTCTTAAAATCCTAGTATGTTTCTTATCTCTTCATTATCTCCTTCTCATTCCCCCCCCCAGACATGGATCTAGAAGGGGAAATCTCCCTCCACCACCCAAGGCCACAACCTTCCAAGCCCCAATTGCATTTCTTGGTAGGCTCACTTTCCCCTCCTAGACATGGATCTATACTAGGGAGATCCCCTTCCACCACCCAAGGCCATAACCTTCCAAGCCTCAATTGCATTGTTTAGTAGGTTCACCTGCCCCTCCTAGACATGGATCTATACTAGGTAGATCCCCTTCCAACGCCCAAGGCCACAACCTTCCAATCCCTAATTGCATTGTTTGGTAGGCCCACTCGCCCCTCCTAAACATGGATCTAAAAGGGAAAATCCCCCTCCACCACCCAAGGCCACAATCATCCAAGGCCTAATTGCATTTCTTGGTAGGCCCACTCAGAAATCATTCCCATTCATATTTTCGCAGAAGTCAACATTGACCCTTAATTTCAAAATTCAGCGTGATGCACCCTATATCAAGGCTTAGGCATTAGCCAAATGAGGTCTTATTGGCCAATTTATGGCATTATGGCCCTCTCCTTAAGCAATGGGTCAATGCAAAAGAAACGGATTTAATGATAAAGGTAAGCTTACATATTAGTTATATGATATGGGTTTCTATGCATTCTTGTTTGAATTGTAAGAAGTTTGAGATCATACTTTTCAAAGTGGCCTAAAGTTCATGGGTCCAAGAGGGATGCATTTGAATTGAGGGATGTCAAACTTCAATCTTGAAGTTGGTGTCCCATTAGTCATCCCAATATGGATTTACTTGCTTCATTTCCATATGTATTGTTCAAATGATAAATCCTTAGAAGCTATAGTAAATTCCCTTAGCAAATAGATTGGAAAACCTAAACCGAAATCTAGAATGTTTTCATGAGCAAGAATTTGTGTGTAAGCGGGTTTAGAAAAATGGTTTCTTAATGCAATAATATTATACATGGAAAACTAGTTGCACCTAAATAAGTTAGATTATGAAAAAAATCCTTTCAATTGTAAATCTTATAATGAATATGAGCACTTTGCTAAACATTACAAAGTAACAAAAAGGGAGTAGGCACCTATAGAAAAAGAAATAAACACCTTTATGGAAACAAACAAGTAGTTTTTCCTTGATAATAATCATGCAAAAAGGAAATTTGAACCCTTCCTTAAATCAATACACCATCTTGTCTTCAATAGAATTAGATCTCATTGTTGTGTCCTATTTTCCCTCTCAATTGATAATGCTTCCCCCTCTCACCCCCTCTAATTCTTACCTCTCAATATTTTTTCAACCTCAAGTCGTTCCAACAAGTGAATCTCTAAAAACTATAAAGATTAAATCCACCCATGTACACTTACATATAGATAAAATGGTAAGGCTAGAAAAAATTCTTCTAAGTAAAGCAAAATGCTCACCCAAAATAAGGTTTAACATCAATAAGAGGAAGATGATCTAGAAGAAGAAAGAATACTAGGAGGAAAACACCCAAGGAGAATAAGGAAGAAGCAACAAACAAATAAATTAACTTAGGAATCCAAGCATTAAGAAGATCATTGATGGGAAGTGGATCCAAGCAAACTTTAAGGAAAGCTAAGGAAAGCAAGTATTTCTAAAGTCTCATTCAATGGTAGTACTAAATCCTATTTGATAAAACAATGAATGTTGTCTCTTGGAATAGTAGGGGAATGGGCAATAGATATAAGTTAGAAGTAATGGGGGATTTGAAAATATCATAAAGACTCAATGTTCTCCTTCTCCAAGAGACAAAATTGAAGAGGGTGATATGATAGAAATAAGAATAAAACAATGGAAAATTTGTAAGGGAGTAATAGTTAACATAAGTGGAACATCTAGAGGTGTCTACACACATTGCCATAATTTTTTTTTTTTTATTTCTAGTGTATATTATTCAATATGTATTCACATATTGACGATGGAATAGTTTTAAATATACAATATATATGTTATTATTCACTATTAAGAAAATAAAGAGCATTTTTAATCTCTAAGTGAGATGGAGGAAATGACCCTGGCTCAAAACAACATTTTAGTTGAGTGTTGAAAATTTCTAACACTTATACGGAGACACGTCCAAGTAGGAGAATGGCCATTCTCACCACACCATCCCTCCTCTACGATTTAGATAAATGGGAATCCTAATTCAGGAGGGGACTCCTTATGGTTGTTAGGCTCACTTCATGTAGTATAATTTTGGAGTAAAGTGATCTTAGCAACAAATACAACAAAAAGAAAAGAGCAAATATATTAAAGGGATGGGCTTGGAGATGACGAATGAAAGGGGGACCACAAATGCTTTACTAATTGGGGTATGAAGTCATGCATGTAGTATAACATGGATATTAATCTAATGGTTAAGGGATATATATAGACCAATGATACATTATTTATAGCATTTCTTAACTTGGTAAACAAATACACAGGGATGGAAGGGAAAGACTCAAAATAAGAGCTCCAGAACAAAACCAATTTTAATAGGGTCAATCAAGCTCTTATTCACAAGGATGTTTGTGGCTTTAAATCACTCACACAAAAGGTGATTTATGGTGTAGATAATTTCCTTATAAATAAGGTTGTAACAACCCTGGTCAAATTTCATGTAAAAGTTAATAAAGGCCAAATAATAACCACGATTGATGGGACACTTTTTCCAAGTTGAATGGTGGGAAAAAACATCCTAGTGGGGTGTCACTTCAATTTATTATGGCTAATGAAATTGGCAAAGGAAATGGAAAAGGCTTTGGAAAGGCAAAGTGGCATTAATTGGCATTTTATTTATGAAAATAATGGAAATTAGGAGAAAATGAAGGTGAACGATCACATATTGCATGTGAGGAGGAAAATGAAGGAAAATAATGGAAAATGAAGAAAATATGGGCCTCATTGATAAAAATGCTTCTGAGGATGAATTGGAAAGCTTTTACTCAGGGTTGGTTAGTGTAACCTTTTGTGAGTTCAGTTTTGGAGCTCTCTCATTTTTTTATCTCTCTCTCACTCTTGGACACTTAAATTTTTCTTGGAGCACTTTGGCATTGGATCAAGAAAGACAAAGAAGGCAAGAAGAAGGAAGGAGCTAGCAAGGAAGAGAAGGATCAAGAAACTATAGAAGGATTCTTTGTAGGTATCAATTTGCATGTGTGATTCCTTGCTAGATTTAGCATGCATGGTATTGCATGTGGTTCTTTTTTGTCATGGCATGGGTTTTTCCAGGTGTGACAGTGTTTTCAGCCTATCCTTGCCATTTCTGAATAGCCATGGTGTGATGGGGTTCTCATGTTTTGGTTCAGTTGGATTGTCGAATGGATTCAAAGCTGAGTGAGGTGAATCTCCGAAAGAAAGAACATATGGCCTAGTGATCCCTGAACCAGACTGTGGATTGCGGTAAAGCCACTAACATAGTGACCCCTGAACTGGACTACGGGTTGTGGTAAGCCAAGTATTGTGTGCCTTGGTGGCCCTAGGAATCCTCGATTGGTTAATGGCAGGACATATGGTAAATCCTAGAGGTGCTTTCCCTTGATCAGGCCTAGGAATCCTTGTTGGTGAATGGCAGGAGATATGGTAAAGTGTGGAGGGTGGTGTCTCTATTATGGCATAGTGATCCTTGGATCGGATTGTTTATTGTGGTAAAGTGTAGAGACTAGGAGACAAGAAAATTCCTCATGGTGTAGGTGGCTGAATCTAGTGTAATCCATGCTTGTTTATGGCCTAGTGATCAGATGAGGATTGCGATAAATTTTGATTCTATTGATGAGGGTGAGGTGGTTTAGCCTCGGGAAGCTGTGGTTGGTTCTTTTGGTTTGAGTCCCACATTCATGCTTGGAATATGGCACGATGGTGATTGGATGAAAGAAAGATTTGGTTTAGCCAACCTGTGGTCGGGTGATTTGTGGAAGTCCCAAACCTGGTTGGTCATTACATTCATTAATATGAGGTGATTTCTCCTTGTTAATTCATGAGTATTATACTGTTCATATGTGGATTATATGGCTGTTGTTTCCTTGTTATTTTCTTTTTTATTAAGTTGGCTAAGAATATGTATTATGACAATGGTGATGTATGGCTCCCATCATGGTTTTACTTGTAAATGAATGAACAATGTATCTATGGCCTAATAGATGATAATGCAACTAATGTGATAAGGAGACAATTCCTCATAGTGAATCTCAGATAAGTATGAGACCCCTATGATCAGTTATGCTATTAAGATCTATAGATTCCATATTTGTCCATATTTTTCATGGCTAGTAGGAGTCCATTCTACTCCTTGTCAATGTTTTTGCAAATTTATCATTGTTTTGTTGTGTAAATTCATTTATGAAGGTGTCATTGAATTTTGGGAAGTGACCTGGGCTCTAGGCCTAAAAAGGCACAAATCCTGGAGTCGCGAGCACAGCACTGGGGAGAAAGATCCCCAGAGGCTTCCTTTCCCTTGTTGTGGGAGCTTCTGGAGCCTTCCAGATGCACCCTTGTCCATATCAAGGGAGTGTCCAAGGGTTTGATGCACTAAAAATTTAGTTGGTATTAGGGGTTGGTTACCTGAGTGGTTGGGATGGATCCTATGAGTTATGTTGCTGATGTGGAGGGTTTGTGTGGTGTGTTTCTGTCGATTCCACTTCCTTAAGGTGTCTTGAGACATTGAATCCCATCATAGTAACTCTTCATCGCATATTTACCCCAGTTGGATGGTTACTTGGGTAGATGTGGGATGAGGATGTTACAGAGTGGTATCAGAGCATGGTTCACCCCTCGTACTAGATGGGTGGTGGGTTGGTCATGCATTCATGTTGGTTTCATGTGTATTCCTTATGCTTATAGTCCACGTGTTTGTTGCATTTTCATGGTGGATCATGGTTGTAGCGATGTCGTCATGTGAAGGTTGATGGTGTTGTTGTGGGATGTTTCGTCATGAGTGTATGGTTGTATATGCATTTGTTATGCATGTCAGTGTCTATATGTTGTTATGCATGCATTTTCATGGTGAAGGTTTTTGTGCATAAGGTCATTGTATGCATTTATGTCATCATAATGATATTGGTATGCTATGATGCTAATGTGTTGGTTGAGATAGAGTAGAATGTGTAGATAATTAAAGTGAAGTTGCAACAATGGACTTCGGGGTAAGAGAAGATCATCATACATGTTTGTATGGTGGCCATGTAGGTATGTTGGTTAATGTTTGTTATAATCATTAAGGTTATTGATATGCTTGTCATTCTATTATTATTATGGTTACATGTATGATAAATTCTAGTTGATTAGTGTAGTCATATGCACATGTGTCAGATAGTCATGAATGATAGTAACTTGTGGTTGTATGCATTGTTGTTATTGTTTTATGATAATTAACTTGATGATTATGTTATATGTTGTTGATGAACATGTTATATGTTGACTTTTTGTTGTTATATGTTAGTTAATGATTAGGGTTATTGGATTAAGATCTTGATGTTATATGTATCATGCTAAATTGGAATGGCATCTTCAGATGGTTAGGGTTAATGACATTAAGGTATGAGTTTGATTATGCAATATATTTGATGTTTGAGTGTTTGATTATGTCATCTAGTTGATTTATTTAACATGGTATGTTTGCAAGTTGGTTGAACGTTTTATGAATTGCATAATATGACTATGTGTATATAAAATTGCTCGAAGGAATGATCTTGTTTTAATATGGTTTTACTCACACATATGTGTTGAGATAGTTGATATGTACTTGAGTGTAAGTAGGTGACAATTGTCGAATTATGTCTAATGACTACTATTTGACTATGGATTATGACATGATTGTTAGTCTTGGTAAAGTTTCATTTCAAATTAGTAGATATATTGTCTTCATATTTGGAACATGTGTCTGACATGTGTGTTTAGTTACACGGAAGCATGATTGGCACAACAAGGTAAGATAATTTGTATATTGTTACATTTATTTATGCACTAACAATTATGTGTTATGGCAGTATGATACAAATAATTGCATGGAAAAGAAATTTCCATTGAATATTGAAGAAGGCTCAGGTTGAGCTTTCCCTTGGAAGAACTGGGAACCCATGGGGATTGAGTCAAGGTTGGTCTTTCATTACCTTGTCATTTTCTTGCGCTTGATTTGCAGTTTTGTTATGTTTAGTGCATGATCATGCCACTTTTCTTATGGTGTCATATTGTTATTGGTTTTCAATATTTTCTTCTTATTTTGTTCTTGTTCTTGCCTTTTATGTTTTGAGGGTCTTGGGAATTGGTTGGGAAAGAAGAAATTTGATGGAACTCTGGAAGAGATGTGTGGAACCCAACAGGTAATGAAAGACTCGGATGAAACTGGTGCATGTGTAAGGGAAACTAAAGGTAAGAGTATGACAGTAGGCTAATTTGGTTGGGTCCATTAGCTTAAATGGATGGTGGCAGAATAATCAGGAGAAAGCTAACATGAAAGGTAACATGAATGGATGTGAGGCATTTGATTCCTTGGGTATGTTGGGAATAGTTGTTCTAAATGTTGTGCATGGATAAAGGGAGTTCTCTTAACTTTGAACTTTATGATATTTGGTAATTATGTTGTGATCATGTTTATGCTAATGTTTATATATATGCATGTATGTATGACGTTGTGTGACAGGATCATGATTGTTTTATGTTGATGTTTATCTATATATATATCGTTATCTGACAGGGTCATTGCGAATCATTCTTGTGGAGGAGTGATTGCTTACGTGGTTGAATGACATGAAGAGGTTCCTGGTTTATGAGGAATCAAGTGGGGGAGTAGTGCTAACAAATCTACGAGAACAATATCAAGTGGGTATGAGTTGATATTATGTTATTATATTATGTTTATGTTATAGACAGGCTATACCGATGGATACATCAATGATATGAAAGCAATGTGGTATGTGACATGCTGGGACAAGCATATATAAGACACTGGAAACAAGGTTGCTTAGTAAATGCAATGTGGTTTTGGATGTGTGGTACTACTATTGTGCATATGTTGTATATGTTGTACATGTTACATCTATAATGTTGTATGCATTCGATGTTGTGTATATATAGTGTGTGTACATGGTGTTTATGCAATGTTATGTACAAGGTGGTACAAATAGCGTTGTGTGAATATTGCATATGTAGTGTTGGCTATAGATGGTTCTATGTACATGTTGGATATGTGGTGTTGTGTACATATTGTACTGTGTGCATGATGGATATACGGTGTTTTGTGAATATGGTGTTGTGCGCATGTTGGATATGCGGTGTTCTGTACATATGGTGCTATGTACATGTTCTATATGCAGTGCTATGTACATATGGTGTTGTGTGCATGTTGTGCATATGGTGCTATGTACATATGGTGTTCTGTGGATGATTGTAAATGTGGTTTTGTGTGCATGTGGTGTTGTGTACATATGGTGCTTTGTGTAGATGGTGTTGTGTACAAGTCGTGCATGTGGCGTCGTGTACATGTGGTTTCGTGTACATGTCGTGCATGTGGTGTTGTGTACATATGGTATTGTGTACATGTTGTACATGTGGTGGGGTGTACATGCAGCGTTGTGCACATATTGTGCAAGTGGTGACGTGTACACGTGATGTTGTGCACACTTTGTGTAGGTGGTGTTGTGTACATGTTGTACATATGGTACTGATGTACATGTGGTATTGTGTGCATGTCGTACATGTTGTGTTATGGGCATGCGGTACTAGGTATGTGCATTACGTAATTGTGGTATTGTGACATGTGTATTCATTGTGTTGTACTCTATGTACATATATGTGTTGTGTGGTACATCGAGTGTAGGTGTATGTATGTATTGTGTTGTGTCATACACCAGGTGTAGGTGTATGTATGCGTTGTGTTGTACACTGGGTGTAGGTGTATGAGTTGTATTTCAGGTGTAGGTGCATGTATTGCATGGTGTTGTATGTCATGTGTGGTTGTATGTGTGGGATGTACACCATGTGTATGTGTACATGGTTGAAGAGAAGGAACTGGGTGTTTGTCAGGTGTGGCAACTGATCCAGTGTGCATACAGAATAAGGACAAAGGCAAAAGTAAGGACCGACAAAGGATAAGTATTATTTTATTTTAGTTTTATTATGCATATGATTTATGATTATGGTTTATGATGGGTACATGTGAGCTATGCTTTTGATTTATGATGGTTGTGTTTTGAGCTAACCTAATGTGATATGTTTATACATAATGATTTGATCAATGATGCTAGTTTGACTTGTTGTGACAAGAAGTAAACATGATTGCAAGTGTACCTTACTGACGAGCTACCAATGAGGTATGATTTTGATTGTTTTGAATATAATGGTAGTTATGTGATTGGTATAGGAAAGCATGGGAAATTCCTAGGTTGGGTGGTTGAAACTGACAGCAAGCATTAGAAACAACAACAAAAGGAATTGGAAGAGGCAACAATATGTTGGTAAGCACATCAAGAGCAAGGCCATTATGGGACACTATTACCCAATAGTGTCCATTGATTTCCATGAGCATGCTATGAATGATATGATGGTTTTGAGGTAGGTATTTGCCTTGGTTGTTTGACCTTTTGATGCGAGAAAGCCTTGGCAAGGGATGGATCGCCCAGGATAGGGGATTTCAAGGAACTTGGAAGACAAGTAACTGCATGAAAGGGGTGACCAAATTTCTCGATGGACTATGTAGTAGAGAAGGGAAGGCCAGGGGTAGATTTTTTTTAGTCATTAGAATTGCTAGATGGAATGAGATGCACATTGGGAGTGCGCCCTCGAAAAATGAGTTGGTAACTATTCGTTGAGAGGACAAGTGGCACAGGATTGTAGCGCTCGACATTGGATGCAACTTTAACTTTGGCAGTGAATTCTGGACTTCCTAGGAAAGAAGTGAATCCTAGCATTTCTTTTGAGGGTGGAGGTGTAAGCCTCTGGATTCCCTTGTTGCTGTTTTAGGCATCGTATCCTTTTGTTTGTTGGTTTAGAAAATGTGCATATGTGTATATTTTGTTATTGTAAATACCATAATGAGTTGTGTTATAAAGCTCCAGTATGCAGTATGTTTGTCATGTTTCAGATGTGGTCATTGTAAATACTGGAACAAGCTAATTTATAAAGCTCCACGAGAAATATGTTTGGTTGCAACGATCCTTATGGTTATAGGTGTCGTTGAAAACTGAGGACGGTGTTCCCCCAAGGGGGAGGGTTCTGTAACAACCTTGGTCAAAATTTCATGTAAAAGTTAATAAAGGAAAAATAATAACTACAGTTGATGGGACACTTATTCCAAGTTGAATGGTGGGGAAAAACATTCTAGTGGGGTGTTACTTCGGTTTATTATGGCTAAGAAAATTGGAAAAGGAAATGGAAAAGGCTTTGGAAAGGCAAAGTGGCATTAATTGGCATTTTATTTATGAAAGTAATGGAAATTGGGAGAAAAGGAAGGTTAAAGGTCATAGGTGGCATGTTATGGCTAAGAAAATAGGGGCCGCATTGATAAAAAGTCTTATGAGGATCAGTTGCCAAGCTTTTGCTCAGGTTTGGTCAGTGTAACCTTTTGTTAGTTCAGTTTTGGTTCTCTCTCATTACTCTTTCTCTCTCTCTCATTCTTGGAAACTTAGAGTTTTCTTGGAGCACTTTGGCATTGGATCAAGAAAGATAAAGAAGGTAAGAGGAAGGAAGGAGCCAGCAAGGAAGAGCAGGATCAAGAAACTATAGTAGTATTATTTGTAGGTATCAATTTGCATGTGTGATTTCCTTCTATATTTGGCATGCATCATATTGCATGTGGTTCTTGGCTGTCATGGCATGGGTTTTTCTAGGTGTGGAAGTGTTTTCATCCTGGCCTTTCCATTTCTGGATAACCATGGTGTGATGGGGTTCTCATCTTTTGGTTGAGCTGGATTTCTGGATGGATGCAAAGCTGAGTGAGGTGGATCTCCAAAAGAAAGAACACATGACCTAGTGATCCATGAACTGGACTGTGGATTGCGGTAAAGCCACTAGCCTAGTGACCCCTGAAATGGAATGTGGGTTGTGATAAATTCAGGTATTGTGTGCCTTGGTGGGCCTAGGAATCCTCGACCGGTTAATGGTGGGATATATGGTAAAGTGTAGAGGTGGTTTCCCTTGATCAAGCCTAGGAATCCTTGCCGGTGAATGGCGATATATACGGTAAAGTTTGGAGGGTAGTGTCTCGATTATGGCCTAGTGATCCCTGGATTAGACTGTGGATTGCAGTAAAGCCTAGAGACTAGGAGACATAAAAATTCCTCACAGTGTAGGTGGAGAAATCTAGTGGCATCCATGATTATTTATGGTCTAGTGATCCCGTGAGGATTGCAGTAAAGCCTAATTCCATTTATGAGGGTGAGGTGGTTTAGCCTTGGGAAGCCCTGGTTGGCTCGTTTGGTTTGAGTCCCACATTCATGCTTGGAATATGGAACGGGGGTGATTGGTTGAAATAAATATTTGGTTCAGCCAATATATGGTCAAGTTGTTCATGGAAGTCCCAAAACTGGTTGGCTATTGCATTCATCAATATGAGGTCATTTCGCCTTGTTAATTCATGAGTATTATACTGGTTCATATGTGGATTATATGGTTGTTGTTTCCTTGGTATTTCTATTGTTATTGTGTTGGTTATGAATATGTATTATGACAGTGGTGATGTATGGCTCCCATCATGTTTTTACTTGTAAATGAATGAACAATGTATCTATAGCCTAATAGATGATAATGTAGCTAATGTGATAAGGAGACAATGCTTCATAGAGAATCTCAGATAAGTATGAGACCCCTATGCTAAGCTCTACTCTGAAGACTTGTAGATTTCATATTTGTGATATGCTTAACAAAATGGCTGTCATGGCTAGTATGGGTCTTGTCTAGTCCTTGTCGATGTTTTTGCAAACGTATCATTGTTCTCTTGTGTAATTTCATTTCTGAAGGTGTCATTCAGTTCTAGGCAGTGATCTGGGCTCTAAGCTTGAAAATGTGGCACAAATCCCAAAGTCGTAGGCACAACACTAGGGAAATAAGTCCCTGGAAAATTCCTTACCCTTGTTGTGGGAGATTGTGGAACCTCCGAATGCACCCTTGTCCATATCAAGGGAGTGTCTAGGGGTTTGATGCACTAAAACTTCAGTTGGCCTTAGGGGTTGATTACCTGAGTGGTTGGGATGGCTCCCGTGAGTTTTCTTGTTGATGTGGAAGGTCTATGTGGTGTATTTCCGTCGATTCCACTTCCTTAAGGTGGCTTAGGAGGTTGATGCCCATCATAGTAACTCTTTGTCACATATTTACCCTAGTTGGTCGGTTACTTGGGTAGATGTCGGATGAGGGTGTTACAAAGGCACTCTTATAACTTACTTTTTACAATCAATCATCTAATCAAAGGCTAATAATTTTATACTAGAATATGTACCACACATATATGATTATATCAAAATAACTTAAAAGCTTATTGCAAAAAATTTACCTTCATTCCACAAGCTTGGAGCTAGGAATGCTCACAAGTTATTTTGTCCACACTCTTTTGAGTGATGTATTTCCCTCATAATGGAATAATTGTGACTATTGAACACCTTTCATTTGTTGGTCTTCATTCGGCTACCAACCATCCGACACCCCTGAATATTCCTTATATGGAAGTGGTATCTACCCCACCACAGGTTAATTATGTGTAAAATTGTCCCATGTTTTCAGTTACCGATGTAAGAAAGCCTCTCACTATTTTCTCAACTTATTTTGATTTATATCTAGTAGGTGACATGGTGAACCCTTCAATGGGGACATTTGAATACGATTTTCTTATCCCTATTGATTCCCTTGACACGTGTTCATTCCAAAGAATTGCTCTTCCATCGGATGAAGACCTATTGGAAGCCATGATCAAGGTGTGTCCCTTGGCATGTGTTCCTTCCTGTTGGAAGCCATGATCAAGGTCCCTATGAGGATAGTTATTTTACTGTGTCAACCTTGTTAAAAATGAAACAGGTCCCTATGAGGATGGTTTTTTGACTATGTCAACCTCTTTAAAAAATGAAACAAGTCCCTATGAGGATGGTTCTTTTACTATGTCAACCTATTTAAAAAATGAAAAGGGTCCCTATGAGGATGGTTCTTTTACTATTTCAACCTCTTTAAAAATGAAACAGGTCCCTATGAGGATGTTTCTTTTATTGTGTCAACCTCTTTAAAAAATGAAACAAATCCCTATGATCATAGTTCATTTTCTTGTCTCAAGCTCGTTAAAAAATGAAACAAATTTCTGTGATCATAGTTATTTTTCTTGTGTCAAGCTCATTAAAAAATGAAACAAGGTTCCATGAGCATAATTATTTTCCCGTGTCGAGCTCGTTAAAAAATGAAACAAATTCTTCCCTACTTGAGTTGAGTCTTTCATCTGATCTCGTGAATGAACCTTCATTTCATCCACCTATTAGTAACCAATAGTCTACTCAGGTGAATGAAAAAAATCTTTGGGGACATGTTCCTTTGTCATTATGCTAGGGACACAGTATTTATCTCAAGCACAGTTTTTCTATTTTTCAAGCTTGTGTAAAAATGAAACCTATCTCAAGCATAGTTTTCCTCAGTTTCAAGCTTGTGTAAAAATGAAACCACTCTTACTTTATCCTCATGATCACCACTTTTTATCAGTCTATTTCTACTAGATGAGACTTCTTTTTCTCTTTCCATCGTCACCATCTTCTTGGCCAATCATTCACTTTCACTTGGTGTTTTACCCTTCCCTAAGGAACTACTGCGATGAATGGTCTTATTATCCTGCCTCTTGACCTCTACATGTTTTGAGAAGTTCCATCATGATTGAAACTAGTTGCTACCCTTTATACCACTTGTTCCTCTAGGAGGACTTATATTTAAACTCTTTTCTGACTCATGAAACATGAAAATATTTCCGAGTAATTTGTTTTTTCCGAACTCGTAAAAGTAAATTAAAAAAACGTCTGCTTGATATAAGTTTACCCCTTTTACGGATCATGTATACTATTTATGAAAAAGGCATATTTTGACCAATTATAGGCAAAAGAGTTCTCTCCTGCATTATTTTACCCTTTTCCAGGCTTGAGAGACTAAACCTATGAAAAATGACATTGCGGAGTTTACTTATGTTTTTCTCCTGACTCCCTAAAAATGAAAAAAACCAAGCTTTACTTTCTTTGGGCTCGTTAAAACTTTACATTGAAAGAATTGAATGAGTTTTCTTTTCGTGTCTTTTCAAACTCTTTAAATGTGAAAACGACATCGAGTTACCTCTTCATTGGAAATGTAAAATTTAAAGAGTGTAGGACTCATCAATCACAATGAGACTTGTTGAGAAATGGCAACAAGAAATTCCAGTTTAATTTGTCCTTGAATTAAACTGTAAATTAAATTTGAATTCTATTCTCATAGCAACTTAAAATAGTTAAATTAAGTTTATTAAACTTACTTAACTTAGGAAATTTGAGTTGGAAGTCTTTTGGAATTCATGTATATGTTCTCCCTACTTTGTAGGAGTCCAATGTGAGTTAATTGTGAGTTGTAAAATAGAAGACTCAATTTCATGAGTTAGTTCAATTAAATTAGTTCTCAAACTAATTGAGAGAATTAATAGTGAGTTAACAGTCAATGGTGACACTAATGAGCTCCACCAGTGCTACTTTAGTTAACTGAATATTTACTCATCAGAAAGTCATGCATGTCAATTCTAAGAAAGACCAGTTGAGACTAGAGTGCAGGGACAGTGTCCTATTTGTTTTAGATTTTTCTGAGTTGCACTAATAGTGCACACATTCAAGAACTGATCCTTCAGGGATTGCGCTACTTTTAAAGGCTTTATTTCCCTTTAAATACAAGCTATCCTTCATAGGAATTACACATTGGAATAGAGACTTGGAGAGCTTGTGAAGAGGCTAAGATTTGGCCTTGAGCTTGCTTATGAGTTGGAGATTGAATTTGTTGAGTGTTGGGATTTTTCTAGAGAGAACAAGCATTGTAATTTCATCTTTATTTTCCGGATTAATACAAAACAAATAGTGGGGTTTTGAGTTGTGGCTTTCCCCAGATATTTATTGTGTTATGTGCCTTTGATTCTCTTCCTCTATCGATTATTGTTTGCTCGATGTTTATGGGCTTCCGCTGTAAAGAGTAGAAGTAGATTCTTGTCTCTTGCTTTAGAAAATTGCATTACCTTGTGAATCTATAGGATTTCCTACATGGTATCAGAGCAAGATTTTTTTTGGGCCGAGAGTTTGCGGATAAGATATGAGAATTTATGTGAAAAATTTTCAGAAAAAAATAAAAAAATAAAAAAATAAAATAAATAAATAATAATAATGATAAATAAATAAATAAATAAAAATTGTAGATATGGATTCCTTGGGAAAATATACCCAAATTCAAAAAAAAAATCGTCCAAATCGGAGTTCGGATGGGGGAGATTTAGAGGAGATTTCGAAGTTTTGAGTTTCTGGGTTATAGGTGAAAGTCAAATTTGCAATACATACTTCAGGATTGGCAGATGGCGTTCCATGGATTGAGGCTTGAGTATTCCTTGGAAGGAATCTTGAATTTCATAGCCTAGAGAGACAAGATGGAGGTTGTTCTAGAGGACAATGGCTTGAAGGAATTTTTTGAACTAGCAATTCCTAAGCCAACAACTACTGATGCACAAAACTTAGTCGAATGGAAGAAATGTGTGGTGAAGGAAATGCAGATAATCCTTGAGGGAGTTCGAGATCATATTGTCTTGAGTCTCCATGGAAAGGAAACCTTGCATGCTATGTGGAAAACATTGACGGACTTGTATCAAAATAGCAGTGATCAAAGGAAGTTGGCACTGAAGGATCAACTTCGTAAAATCTAGATGGAGAAAGGCGAGACGATTCCAAAGTACTTGAACAAGTTCACTCAATGTCAGGATGAAGTTGGAAGTGTTGGAATCACGGTTTCCGAAGAGGATATGGTGAGCCTTTCTCTTCTTGGACTCCCAAAGAGTTGGCATAATTATCAGGACTCTGTGAAATGGTTGGGAGAATCTGCCAGATTGGGAACAACTATGGTCGGATTTGATGCAGGATGAGATCAGGAGGAACACTAGGGATCACTCTTCATCAAAGACTGATGATGAAGAGAACTGTGCCTTAGTGATTAAGGTGAGGAAGGGGAAAGGTAAAATTTCTCGTTCCAAATCAGATTGTTATCATGAAGGTAAGACAAAGGACATGACAAAAGTTAAATGCTTTCATTGTCACAAGATGGGTCACTTTGCTACAAATTGTCCATTGAATAATTCCAAGGAGAAGTCCTCACGAGGAGCAGCGGGTGAGGCTTTGGCCTCCCAATTCAAATTGTACATTTCCCTCATTGCATGCATGGTGTCTTCAATGATTGGAATTGTCTAGTACTTAGACAGTGGAGCTTCTTTTCACATGACTGGCGACAAAGAGTTATTCAGTGAAACGGAGGAGAAATATCTCAAGATGCATATCGAGATGGGTGATGATGGTAAGCATAGTCTTACTGGTGTGGGTACTATTACTTTTCAGAGGGAGCATGCATCTCCACTCACCTTGAAGAATGTTATGCATGTACCCAGACTGACGAAGAACTTGTATCCATTGCCATGCTTGAGGATAGAGGCTAAGATGTGATTTTTTCAAAAGGAAAGGTGTTCCTTCAACACATAGCCACGGGTCAAGTAAAGAAGATAGGGATTCGAGTTCAGAATATCTATAAGATAGAGGTAGAGGATTCTACTGCTTTGAGTTCAAAAGCGGAAAATATGTTGAACCGAGACATCGATGACTTGTGGCATAGAAGATTGGGCCATTTGCATCACAGGGGTTTGAAGATACTGCAGCAAATCTCTACCGACCTTCCCAAAGGTATGCTTGAGCAAGTTGTGTTAGGAAAGTGCTCACAAAAAGATAGAAAATATAGATCAATGCCTTAGAATTCAGCCTCTTCGAGGGGGAAACTTCCTTTACATTACACAAATGAACAATTCTTGGATGATACAAATGACTAAACCTCCCTTCTCTATATAGGAGTCTAAGGGGTCACAATATAATCAAGCTGTTTGGTTGTGTTATATTCTTTCCATGACTAGCTCACGTAGTTAACCAGGGGGTTAGAAGGGGGCCGGAGCCCCCCCTTTGTTGCGTCGATTGCGTAGCAGGGGGAGGGTCACAGGGGTTTGAGGGGTGTAGGTAACCCAACTCTATGGCATCTGGGGCGGACCTACCTATGGTTTTGTGCATGATTTTTCGCACATGGTTTTGGACGCGATGATTTTTGGTCCATGGTTTTGGACACGATGGTTTTCGGTCCATGGTAGTGGATGCTTCGGCATGTATAAATATGTATTGTAACATTGAAAGGAACATAATGAAAAATCAAGATGGTAGTCCCGGTTTTGGGATCCAGGGGAAATCTCTGTGTATATGTGTTTTATGTGTTATGCTCTCGCATTATTTATTTTCTATGTTTTAGAATTCGTATGCAGCTAATTTGTGTATGGGGTTAAAACCTACATTTGGTATCAAAATTGTTTTGGCTTCAAGGGGACGCCTTTGTTACTGAGGGGTTTTGCTCGGGCCTGTGGTAGACCTTGTCCAGTGGGAGATTTGCGGGATCAATTCTGGTGGTGAAAGAAGATGGCGAGCAGTGGAAAGATAGAGATTGAGAAATTTAATGGTTAGAGTTTTGAGTTATGGAAACTCAAGATGGAGGATCTGTTGGTGGATAAAGATCAGTGGATCACGGTAGATCCAGGTACTAAACTAACAGGAGTGTCCGATGAAGAATGGAAGAAGCTGGATCAGAAGGCTAAGAGAACAATACGATTGTGTGTCTCAGATTCAGTATTGCTGAATGTATCAGGGGAAGCTACGGTGAAGGCTTTGTGGGACAAGTTAGGGACTTTATACTAATCTAAGTCTCTGGTGAATAAAATTTTCCTATGGAAAAAGCTATATAACCTGAGGATGAAAGATGGAGACTCGGTGACAGAGCATCTAAACGCATTTAATATTGTGGTAAGTTAGTTATCATCTGTTGATATTAAAATTTCAGATGAAGATAAGTGCATCAGTTTGTTATGTTCTCTAACATATTCGTGGGATAGTCTAGTTATTGCAATAGGTAGCAATGCAACTGCCTTGTAGTTTGATGAAATAGTCTCATCCTTGCTGATGGAGGAAATGAGATGGAAAAATATGGAGAGCCAGAATGGTGATGCCTTGTTTGTACAAGGACGGTCCCAGAACAAAAACATAAATAAGTCATCGAGTGGGAGGTCTAAATCTAGAGGGAGATCTAAATCTCTAGGAAAACCTATAAAGGTGGTGTGTTGGAAATGCAGAAAGGAAGGGCACTACAAAAGGGACTTTAAATCTAAAGCTCCTGATAAAGGAAATGGATCTGATGATGCTCCTTCTGCAGAGGCGAAAACCACCTCAGATGAAGGTGGGGATGCGTACTTAGCTTCTTCAAGTACACATGTAGATCACGAGGCATGGTTGATTGACTCAGGTGCATCCTTTCACTTCACTCCCCATAGAGAGTGGTTCTGCAAGTATGATAAATATGATGGTGGTGATGTCTTCTTGGCGGATGACAGGAAGGCTAGAATCGTTGGTCACGGAAAAGTAAAGTTGAAGTTGCAAGGTGGAAGGGTTAGAACACTTCCGGGTGTTCTGCATATTCCTGCATTAGCCAGAAATCGGATTTCTGTAAGCAAGATGGATGATGTAGGTGTAAAAATAGTGTTTGAGAAGGATACTTGCAAGATGGTTCGGGGAGCACTGGTATTGATGCGGGGAGTTCGGATTGGAACTTTGTACAAGCTGCAAGGTAGCACTATTGTTGATGGGTGCAACAGTTCTGTGGTTCTTGAAAGTGGAGTAGAAAATCTAGTGGTCTCTAGAGAGAAGACCATGCTATGGCATCAAAGGCTTGGACATATTGGAGAGAAGGGCCTTCGAATACTTCATGGTAAAGGTATGGTAGAAGGTATGAGTAATAGCTCTTTGGATTTTGATTTCTGTGAAAATTGTGTATATGGTAAGCAAAATCGGGTGAGTTTCCCCTTTGGTGGTAAGAGGGCAAAACAGATATTAGAGCTTGTGCACAGTGATGTGTTTGGACCTGTGAAGGTTCTATCATTGGGTAAGTTTATGTACTATGTATCGTTTATAGATGACTTCTCAAGGAATACATGGATATATTTCCTTAAGAGGAAATATGAAGTCTTTGATAGGTTTAAAGAATTTAAGGCTCTAGTGGAAAACCAGACAAAGAACAAGATAAAGGTGCTGAGGACAGATAACGGTGGAGAGTTTTGCAGTAAGGAATTTGAAGAATTATGTAAGAAGTGTGGTATAGCATGGCAAATGACTACTCCATATACACCTCAACAAAATGGAGTTGCAGAAAGAATGAACAAGACGTTGATGGAAAGGGCAAGAAGCATGCTCAATGGTGCTAGGTTAGGACAGGAATTCTGGGCAGAGGCAGTGGAGACAGCATGCTACCTGGTCAAGAGATCACCTTCATCAACGTTGGAGGATAAGAATCCACAAGAGGTATGGACTGGTAAAAAACCCTCTCTTTCACATTTGAGCGTATTTGGATGTGATGCATATGTACATGTTCAAAAGGAGAAACGAACCAAGTTGGATAGTAAATCTGAAAAGTGCATATTTATTGGGTATAAGGATGGTTTAAAGGGTTATAAGCTTTGGAACCCAGTAACAAGGAAGGTTGTGTACAGCCGAGATGTGGTGTTCAGAGAGGTAAAAGATGTTATTAAACATGAATTCAAACCAAAGGAACCTAAGAAGATAGACTTTGAGCCAAAGGAGGAAGAATCAGACTCTACAACAGAGGAGGAATCAGAAGATGAAGAGCCACAAACTCCCAGTGTGAGAAGATCAGTTCGAGAAAGAAGGTAGCCAGAAAGGTATAGTCCATCTGCTTTCTGTTCAAATTTTTCTTTATCTATTACTGATGATGATCCCAGAACTGTGAAGGAAGAGTAGATTCAAAGGATGGAAAACTCTGGAAAGAGGCCATGGTTGATGAAATGGAATCTTTGCACAAAAATGAGGCTTGGGATCTGGTGGAGTTTCTGGCTGGAAGGAAACCCATTGGCAGTAAATGGGTGTTCAAGAAGAAGAAAAATGCAGAAGGAAAGGTGGAGAAATACAAAGCTCGGTTGGTAGCAAAAGGTTATTCCTAGGTGTTGGAAATTGATTTTGGTGATATTTTTTCTCATGTTGCCAAGATAACTTCTATTAGATTACTTTTGTCTATTGCTGCTACTTTTGATTTTGAGGTAGAACAGATGGATGTGAAGACAACATTTATTCACGGGGATCTAAAAGAGGAGATCTACATGAAGCAACCTGAAGGTTTCGCAGTGAAGTGTAAGAAAGAACTGGTATGAAAGTTAACAAAGTCTCTGTATGGGTTAAAACAATCACCAAGGATGTGGTATCAAAATTTTGATACATTTATACGGGGACTTGGCTTCACCAGAAGCAAAGCAGATCATTGTGTGTATTTTAAATTAATTGGTGACTGTGCTATTTATCTGGTCTTGTATGTGGATGATATGTTTCTGGTTGGAAATGACAAAGAAATTATCTAGGATTTGAAGACCCATTTGTCCTCCAAATTCGACATGAAAGATCTTGGTGCTGCAAACTATATTTTGGGCATGGAAATTAAAAGAGATTGAAAAAAGAGGAAGCTTTGGTTAAACTAGAGGAAGTATGTCGAGACAATATTGCAGAGGTTTAATATGCAGGGAATAAACCGGTGAAGGTTCCTATTCTTGTAGGTCTAAAATTATCTGTTGAACAGTGTCCCAAGACACAAGAAGAGGAAGAGAACATGTCCCATGTTCCATATGCAAGTGGAGTCGGTAGCCTAATGTATGTGATGGTCTGTACTAGACCAGACATTGCACATGCCATGGGAGTATTGAGCAAGTTTATGTCAAAACCAAGGAAGGAGCACTGGACAACAATGAAGCAGCTTTTCAGGTATTTGCATGGCACTAGTGATTGTGGTTTGTGCTACCAAGGAAGACCATGATTGGATAGAGTGTTGGATATTCGTGGCTTTGTTGATGCAGACTGGGCTGGAGATCTGGATCAAAGAAGATCTACAAGTGGGTATGTGTTTAACCTATTTGGAAGTGCAGTCAGTTGGATGAGTAAGAAACAATCTGTAGTGGCACTATCAACTACAAAGCAGAATACATGGCCGCCACTCATGCAAGAAAGGAAGTAGTTTGGTTTCATAGATTATGTTCAAGTATGGGGTTAGTACATGAAGCTATAAGGATAGACTATGACAGCCAAAGTGTAATTTTCTTGGTAAAGAACCCTGCATATCATTCAAAGGAAAAGCAGATTGATGTTCAGTATCGCTTTGTGAGGGATATGATAGAAGACAAAAAGGTGTTGCTGGTAAAGGTAGACACTTTGAAGAATACTGCAGATGAAGACAAAAAGGTATTGCTGGTAAAGGTAGACACTTTGAAGAATACTGCAGATGCATTGACAAAATCCGTGAGCTCTGAGAAATTATCTTGGTGTAGAGAAACAATGGGCATTGTAGGACTAGATAAATGACTAACCTCTCTTGTGGCCCCCTGTGGAAAGAAAACAACAAGTGGGAGAATGTTAGGTTGTGTTATATTCTTTCCATGACTAGTCCACATAGTTAATTGGGGGGTTAGAAGGGGGGTGGAGCCCCCCCTTCATTGCACCGATTGCATAGCGGGGGGGGCACAGGGGGTTTGAGGAGCGCAGGTAACCCCACTCTATGGGGTCTAGGGCAGCGCCCTGGAAAATTTTGTTTTTGGACCCTATATTAGGTTGGGCGGACCTACCTATGGATTTGTGCATGATTTTTCGCACATGGTTTTGGACGCGATGGTTTTCGGTCCATGGTATTGGATGCTTTGACATGTATAAATATGTATTGTAACATTGCAAAGAACATAATGAAAAATCAAGCTAGTAGTCCCTTTTTTGGGATCCAGGGGAAATCTCTATGTATATGTGTTTTATGTGTTATGCTCTCGCATTGTTTATTTTCTGTATTTTAGAATTCGTATGCAGGTAATTTCTGTACAGGGTTAAAACCTACACAAGCCGACATAATAGTAATAACATAAGGGCACAAAAATAACAATAGTGGGTTTCTATGGGGCATACTAATAACAATATGGGGACAATAGGGGCACAATAATAACAATAAGCGACACAATGACAATATTAATGGGGGAATCACTAGTATTATAGGGGCCTAACATGCCCCTCTCCTTTCGAAAAGCGTTGTCCTCAATACTTGAGTAGTTTTGAATGCTTCTGTATAAATTTCTTGTCCTCCCATGTGGAATCTTCAGCGGATAAGTTCTTTCGCTTGATGAGATACTCCGAAATTGATGGATTTCGTAGCTGTCGAGTTCTTGTTTCTGTGACTGCTTCCGGTTCCAATATGATTTTTCCTTCCTTGTGAAGTTCTGCCAATATTGTTTGGACTGGGAGCTTGTCACCTATAACCTTCTTTAAACATGAAACATGGAAAACTAGGTGCACTCGGGAAGCTGCAGGAAGCTCCAATTTGTATGCCATAGTACCAATCTTTTGCAACACCTTGTACAAACCATAATACTTTGGTGATAATTTACTATCCTTCTTAGCTTGCTTGAGGGACATTTGTTTATATGGTTGTAGCCGTAGGAATACCCAGTCACCTACATCAAAACTTCTTTCGTTGCGATGTTGATATGCCTATTGTTTCATTCTATTCTACGCCAACATGAGGTTATCCTTTAAGAGTTGGAGAACTTGTTGTTGATGCTCAATGTGATGTTCCACTACTTGAACCTTAGAATTTTCTCTTAAATATGATGTGATGGATGGTGGATGATATCCATAAAGTGCCATAAATGGGGTCATTTTTATTGCAGTATGGAAGGAAGTGTTATACCACCATTCAGCCAGAGGCAACCATTTGACCCATTGTGTCTATTTATCATATACAAAGCAGCAAAGATATCCTTCCAAAAATTTGTTTACTATCTCAGTTTTCCCATTAGATTGAGGATGTTAAGATGAGATATGAGCTAATTGAGTACCGAGACAAGAAAATAATTTTGTCCAAAAATTTCCAATGAAAATGGGATCTCTGTCACTTACAATAATCTTTGGGTTTCCATGTAGCTTTTGAATTGTTTCCATAAATGCAGTAGAAAATGTACTGGCTTTAAATGGATGTGATAATGCACAAAAGTGTGCATACTTGGTAAGTCTGTCAACTACCACCATGATGACACTCTTTTCTTCGGACTTGGGTATATCTGTGAAAAAATTCATTGAAACATCCTCCCAACATTGGCTTGGAATGGATAAAGGTTGTAATAGACCCGGGGTCTTAATTGCTTCAACTTTATTTTGTTGGCAAACCAAAAATTATGCCACAAACTTTTGAATATCTGATTTAAGGCCATCCCAAAAAAATTCCTTCTTAACCCTGTGGTAAGTTTTTAAAAATCCTGAGTGCCCTCCTAAGGGAGAAGTGTGCAATTCCATAAGAATCTTTTATTTGAGTTGGAAATTCTTACATAGGTATAACCGATCTTTGTACCATAACGAATCATTTTTTCAGCTAAATGTATCAGATGTATTGGGATCTTGTTGTATCTTTCGAATGAGTGACCACACTTCTGCATCATTCTTCCATTCCTCCCTTGCTTCGTTTATCCAATCTGGTTGGATAATAGAAATGGTGCACAACAATGCTTCCACATCCTCATCCTTTCTTGAGAGTGCATCTACCACAACATTTTGCTTCCCTTTTTTGTAGATGATTTCAAAGTCATAACCCAACATCTTTGTGACCCATTTTTGTTGCTCTTCAGAGGATAATCTTTGTTCTAAAAAGTATTTAAGACTATCATGATCCGTTTTTACCTTGAAGTGTCTTCCCATTAGGTAGGGTCGCCATTTCTTAAGTGCATGTAGTATTGCCAACATTTCCTTCTCATAAATAGCTTTGTGTAAATACTTTCCCTTGATTGGACGACTTTCAAAAGCAATGGGTCTTTCATCTTGCATTAAAATAGCACCAATTCCATTTCCTAAAGCATCACATTCCACAATAAAGGTTTTTGCGAAGTCTGACGTAGCTAAGACCAGTGCTTGGCACATTGCCTCTTTAAGATGTTCGAAGGCCTTTGCTGCTTTTGGAGTCCATGAAAATGCATCTTTCTTAAATAATGTTGTTAGAGGTGCTGCTATTCTCCCATAATTCTTAACAAACTTGTGATAATACCCTTTCAACCCGAGAAATGCTCGTAGATGCTTTATGGATGTGGGGATTTTACATTCCTTAATGGCTTTAATTTTGCTAGGGTCTACCTTAACACCTTCATGAGATACAATATGACCCAGATATTCCACCTCTTGTACTCCAAAGAAAAAGTTGGATCTTTTTTCATATAATTGTTTCTCCTCCAATAGTTTGAGCATCCTGTCAACATGTTCAACATGATCCTTCCAAGACTTGTTGTAGATTAGTATATCATCAAAAAATACTAAGACAAATTTTCTAAGGAAGGGTTTGAAAATGGAATTCATCAAACCTTGAAATGTAGAAGGTGCATTGGTAAGGCCAAAAGGCATGATCAAAAAGTCATAATGACCCTCATGAGTTGTAAATGTTGTTTTCGGAATGTCTTCAGTCTTCATTCTGATTTGATGATATCCCGAACGGAGATCCAACTTGGTGAAGTAAATTGATCCATGCAATTCATCCAATAATTCATCAATGACAAGAATGGAAAATTTATCTTTAATAGTGAGCTTGTTGAGCTCCCTATAATCCGGACACGTGCGCCATGACCCATCCTTCTTGTGCACCAATACTACTGGAGCAGAGAAAGAACTTTGACTAGGTTGAATTATACCAGCCTCTAGCATTTCTGCAACCATACGTTCAATTTGACTCTTTTGGGCATAGGGATATCTATGCAACCCGATGTTTGGAGGAACACTTCTTGGAATCAAATGAATAGCATGATCATGATCATGAATAGGTGGGAGGCCTTTGGGAGTCTCAAATACCTTGGAACGATTGTCCAAGACTTTTTGTAGATCTGGAGAAATAGATGATTTCAATGTGGGAACCTTTAGCGAACATAATTGTGCAGTTACACCTCGTTGTTCCTTCTTTAGAAGCTTTGTCATATTGTTAGAGATGATTGTCTTTCTTGATTTCCCTACAATACCCTTTAATTCAACTTCCTTTCCTTCCACACAAAATTTCATGAAAAGTTCTTGAAAATTAAAAGCTATTGTACCCAAGGATTGTATCCATTAGACTCCTAGTACAACATCGACACCACCCATTAGAATGGAAAGCATTGGGCTATTCAATACATATTCTCCCATGGATAGCTTGATATTATGGCACTTTCCAGAGCAATTTATGGTTCCTCTACTTGCACCATCACTTGACACTCTGGTGCTAGATATAGGAAGCAATTCAATTCCTTTGCTATCTTATAATGAATAAAATTATGGGTACTTCCTGAATCAATCAACACTATTACCTTTTTCTTCTTGATATGTCCTTCTATCTTGATAGTTTGAGGAGTGGTAGTTCCAGCCAATGCATTACAAGATATGGCTGGATATATTTCTTCTTTCTCTAGGGTTTGTTCCTGGAGTATATCCTCTTCTGTTGACATTTCTTGTTGCTTTTCTTCCTCCTCTTCACAATCTATGTAGAATAATTTCTTCTGAGCACACTTATGACCTTTAGTGTATTTTCTCTCACAACTGTAACAAAGCCCTTTTGCTCTTTTTTCTTCCAATTGTTGTGGTGTCAACCTTGTAGGTTGTTGAAGGCTAGGGGAAACAAAACTTCCATCTTTATAGTTTTGAGTGGTAGGCTTCTTGGTTGCCATAATTTTTCTTTCCATTTTTCTTGCTAACCTGAATGCCTTCTCCAATGAATCAGGTTCCCAAAGGTGAACCTCATGTTGGATATTATCTTTTAAAGTACCTATGAACACATCAATCCTATGCTCCTCTGGAATATCTTTTACCCTTATGTTCAATTTTTGGAAGTCCTTAATGTGCTCCATTGTTGAACCCTTTTGTTTGAGATTTATCAATTGGCTAAAAAAGGTGTTGCTTTTTGTATCCTCATAATGTGCTATCATTTCTTCCGTAAAAATTTCCCAAGTGACAGTTTGTTTATGAGAGAAAATCCATCGATACCATAAAAAATGCTTTGGTTCCAAATATAAAGTTGCAATACGTACCTTTTGTGTGTTTTGCACATTATGGAGATCAAAAAATTGCTCCATCTGTAGTATCCATGTTCTGGGATCCTTGCCATCCAGCTTCCTCATATCAATTTCTGGAACATGGTGGGTCTTCAATCCAACATTAGAGTCTATGGAATCATGATTATCATTTCTTTTGTTCTCATCATAAGTTTCCTTTACTATCCTTTCACCATTAGTGACCATTTTTTGTAGCAACTTATTCAAATTTATCTTCAATTCTTCCATCTTATCGTCCATGCCATTCATCTTAGCATCCATGCCATTCATCGCAGCTTCCATGCCACCCATATTAACTTGCATGCCATTCATATTAGCTTTCACATCATTCATATTGGCTTCATTTACCTTTAGTGAGAGTGAAATTTGTTGTACTTGGTCTTGTAATTTTGATATATCATGTTGCATTTCTTCCTCTTCTTCACGAGTCATGCTAGAGCTTTTAGGTTGCTTACTAGGTGTTTCCATTTTCTTTCTTTAGGGCATTAATTAATGCTAATAATTCTTCACTATTCCCTTTGAATTCCTTCAAACTAATTTTTCAAACCAATCTTATGCAAAATTTAAAAAAAAACTACACACCTTTTTTTCACTTTGTAAGAGCTCGATATTGAATCTGTTGTATCTCTATAACTGCGGATCTTGAATATCTGAAATCTCGTCCTACGATATCCCTTTGAGTCCTCTTTCTAACCTCGCAAGTGTAATCAAGATTTGATTCTCCAAGGAAGAGTTATGCCAAATCTCCCACGGTGACCTAATTATAGACTAGTTCAGTAGAGCAAACTTGTATGACATGCCATGTGTCACTGTTTCGACCTTAGTACCTGAAATTGATACACAGAAAACTATAGGTTGTCCTCTTTCTGAAAATTCTTACGAAATTTAAATCTGATGCTCAAAACAAAAGTTATGATGATTTTCCCTAGGTCACCTGTTTGGAATGTAACTCGGGAGTCTGCAAAAACCCTAACTTCCTTAGATCATATCTCCGCAAATATAGCGAGACAAGCTCTAAAATTTGGACCTAAAGTTTAGAATGATTTCGGATCAAATGGGTTTGTTTTGTAGATTTTGAAATATTGCAGAAAAAAAGTTATAGAGAAAATTCCACGATGACCTATTTGGAGCAGCGAAACCCTAGAATCCAAAGCTCTGATACCAAATGTTAGGAAACTAGCTCACAAAAAGATAGATCAACGCCTTAGAATTCAGCCTCTTCGAGGGGGGAACCTCCTCTACATTACACAAATGAACAATTCTTGGATGATACAAATGACTAAACCTCCCTTCTGTATATAGGAGTCTAAGGGGTCACAATATAATCAAGCCAACATAACAATAATAACATAAGGGCACAAAAATAACATTAGTGGGTTTCTATGGGGCATACTAATAACAATATGGGGACAATAGGGGCACAATAATAAGAATAAGGGATACAATGACAATAGTAATGGGGGAATCACTAGTATTATAGGGGCCTAACAAGTTGATACATGCAAGGGTTGTAATTTGGAAAATATGCCAAGTCTTCCTTTGGAGACAGAGACAGTCGAGCAGAGTCTATTCTAGAGAGAGTCCATTCAAATGTGTGTGGACCATTCTTGATAGCATCCATGTCCAAACACAGGTATTATGTTATAATTTTTTATGACTATTCTCGTAAATGTTGGGTATTTTTATGTAGAAAAAGGATCAAACTTTCACAAAGTTTTGTGAGTTCAAAGCATTAGTAGAGAAAGAGTCGGGCTAGAAGGTTAAATCTCTATGGAGTGATAACGGTGGTGAGTATGTCTCCAATGATTTTAAGAACTTCTATGCAGTAGAAGGGATTAAATGAGATTTGACGGCACCCCATAACCCTCAACAGAATGGAGTTGTTGAGAGGAAGAATAGGAGCATAATAGGGGCAACAAGGGTGATGTTGCATGATCAGGTCCTACCACTACACTTGTGGGCTGAAGCATGCAACACAAAGGTTTATGTTCAGAACTGTAGCCCACATTGGATAAATCAGATGAAGACACTAGAGAAGGCTTATTCTGGTAAGAGGCCAGATGTTGGTCACTTTAGGATTTTTGGGTCATCGATTTATTTCCATGTGACCAAAGATGCATGGAAGAATCTTGAGCCAACAACAGAGTTGGGGATATTTGTGGGGTACACTGATACACCCCACAACTATCGAGTGTACATGCTGACCAGTCAGATAACAATGGTTCACAGGGATATCAGGTTTGATGAGGAGAAGGCCATGTGAGTATCCCTTGAGAGGGAGCTTGAGCTACATGTGGATGAGGAACTTTTAGCTCCTAAGGTTGAGGGGCATCATATTGATGTGGGGAATCCACATGCAGAGGTTCAGAGAGTGGAGACTTCCAGTCAAGAAGATTTTTCCAGAGATGGAAGAAAGCACAATAGAGAGGCTGATAGATTGTTGGATTATGCATGGAGAATGTGGGAGCACCCTCTTCTCAGCGCATACAGAGGAGGTCACCAGAGAGGTACACTGGATACATGGCACTTATGGGTGCAAGTGTTGTGATAGAGCCATCTTCCTTTCAGGAGGTAGTGCAACAGCCGGTTTGGGTTGATGCGATGGTGGAGGAGTATGACTCCATAGTTCGAAATAGTGTTTGGGATGTGGTCTTGGGACCGAAGGAAAAGTCAGTTGTGAGCTCCCATTGGCTTTATAAGGTAAAGCAAGCTACAGATGGTAGTGGAGAGAAGCATAAGGCCAGATTTGTGGCATGTGGATTTTCACAGGTAGAGGGGATTGACTATGATGAGACCTTTGCTCCTGTTGCAAGGTACTCGTCAATCAGATCTATTTTGGCACTATCAACACAAATGGGTTGGAAGATCGATTAGATGGATGTGAAGACTGCATTACTCAAAGGCATAACTGAGGAAGAGGTGTACATAGAGAAGCCCAAAGTTTTTAAAACCTTGGACTGTGAGTCACATGTGTGCCGACTCAATAGACCGTTGTATGGATTGAAGCAAGCACCTCATGCTTGGTACACCAGGATAGATAGCTACTTCATTGGGTTGGGCTTCATGAAGAGTGAAGCAGATACGAACCTGTATCACATAGTGGTGGAAGGTAAGTTGTTGATCATTGTACTTTATGTAGATGATCTCATACTGATAGGCGATGAGAAGCTCATAAAATCTTGCAAGGAGGACCTTGCAAGAGAGTTTGAGATGAAGGACATGGGGATCATGCATTACTTTCTTCACATGGAGATATGGCGAGGAGATGGGGAGTTGTTTATATCTCAGGGAAAGTATGCCAACGAGATACTCAAGATATTCCACATGGGGAGCAGTAAACTCATGGAGAGTCCTCTAGCTGGTAACTGGAGTAAGGAAGATGCTACTTCAGAGAAAGTAGTGGAAGCTGTTGTTTATAGGCAGCTTGTGGGTTCACTCATGTACTTGATGAACACATGACCAGATATGTGCTATGCAGTTAACCATCTTAGTCAAGCGATGGTTAGGCCTACCAAGTTGTATTAGAAGGCATCAAAGCATGTATTGAGATACCTTAGAGGCACTACTTAGTTTGGGTTATGGTACAGACAGACAGAGGGAGTGAAGCTTCAAGGCTTCACCGATGTATATTGGGAAGGGAGTCCATCTGACAGGAAGAGAACATTAGGAGGGATATTTAGTATTGGGTCAGCAGTACTTTCTTGGTACAATAGGAAACAGAGATCGGTTGCACTCAGTTCAGCAGGGGAAGAGTACATCGCTGCAAGTCAGGCAACATATGATGCTATCTGGATGAGGAAGACCCTGGTTGGTTTGTTTGATCAGCAGATGGATCTGACAATGATTTATTGTGATAATTGGAGTTGTATCAAACTCTCTGAAAATCTAGTCTTTCATGATCAGTCCAAGCATATTTATATCTAGTATCATCATCTCAGAGATTGTGTATTGAGGCGGATCATGTTTTTAGATTACATTCCCACGGAGGAGAAAGATGCTGACATCTTGACAAAGGCATTGTCAAGATGTAAATTTGAGTTTCATAGAGACAGGATCGGAGTAGTTGATAATCCCTTTCTTGTTCAGAGGGAGTGCTGAGAAATGGAAACAATAAATTCCAGTTTAATTTGTCCTTGAATTAAGCTGTGAATTAAATTCGAATTCTATTCTCATAGCAACTTAAAATAGTTAAATTAAGTTTATTAAACTTACTTAACTTAGGAAATTTGAGCTGGAAGTCTTTTGGAAGTCATGTATATGTTCTCCCTACTGTGTAGGAGTCTAGTGCAATTTAATTGTGAGTTGTGAAATAGAAGATGTAGTTTCATGAGTCAGTTCACCTAAATTGGTGAGTTAACAGTGAGTGGTGACACTAATAAACTCCACTAGTGCTACTCTAGTTAACTGAATATTTACTCATCAGAAACTCATGCATGTCGATTCCGAGAAAGACCCAATTGAGACTAGAGTACAAGGACAGTGTACTATTTGTTTTAGATTTTTCTGAGTTACACTGATAATGCATGCATTCAGGAACTGATCCTTGAGGGATTGTGCTATTTTTAGAGGCTTTATTTCCCTTTAAATATAAGTTATCCTTCATAGGAATTACACATTGGAATAGAGACTTGGAGAGCTTGTGAAGAGGCTAATCTTTGGACTTGAGCTTGCTTATGAGTTCTAGATTGATTTTTTTTAGTGTTGGGATTGTTCTAGAGAGAACAAGCATTGCAATTTCATCTTGATTTTCCGGATTAATACAAAACAAATAGTGGGGTTTTGAGTTGTGGCTTTCCCGAGATATTTATTGTGTTATGTGCCTTTGATTCTCTTCCTCTATCGATTATTGTTTGCTTGATGGTTATGGGCTTCCACTATAAAGAGTATAAATATATTCTTGTCTCTTGCTTTAGAAAATTGCATTAGCTTGCGAATCTACAGGATTTTCTACAAGATCGAACCACTCCTGCCTAGGGTTTGTTAAAAATACTCTAAAGGATCAACTTACAAGACAAGCATATGTTATCCTCATCAAGCTTGCATAAAAATAAAGAGGTACTTGCCAGTAATGGTGGGGAAAATTGGAAAGAAACATTTGTTTTTATATTGTAAGAAGGCAGTATGTCGCTCTTGAACATGACACTCCGTCACTTTTGTATCCAGGTTGGGAAATCCATTTGCCTCTCAATTGACCACACCTTATTGAAAGTCTTCATATCAGTTTTGGGCCTTATGTTTGAGTCAAATGTTGCCAAGTCAAAATGTCGTGTTGCCAATATGTTCAAGAGAAGTTCAACCTCAGTTAAAATTACCTTGCAATTCATAGCCTTCAATTGCGTCAACCATCCTTGAGTCAATCCTGAATCACTCAAAATTTGTTCTTCAAAACTTGACATGAGTTTCGTGTTATAGGCCCTCCTGTGACGAATCACTTCCTATTGAATTTAGCTCATTATCTAGGAAGATGACTTAGAAACCTCCTTGACTAACTTGAAGCCTACATGCCTTAATGGCAGGCTTCTTGCCTTTGACAATAGGTTCTTATAATTGACCTTCGATCAAATGATTCTATGAGTGTTCGACTTCAAGACATTTAATCACACTTTATAGATTATACTGGGGTACCTTGAGAACCATGGTCACTATTGGTGATTTCTCTCATACCTATTAATAGTTCACATCATTGTCTAATAATCATGTGTTTTTTACCATGTTCGACTTCGAGACATTCACTTGCATGGTTAGATTCATACTATGGATCGATAGAGTGAAAACCAAGACCCTGAATCTAGTTTCATCCATCTAGGCTGTGTGGAGTTTTAAATATTCATGATTGTAAATATGGATCCATATTCGATGACTGGGTCCATACTATGTCCACTATTAACATGGATATTCATTTATTTCCATATTGATTCTTTGAGATACTTTTACTCTGAGTATGGGAATGCCTACATAAGTAATGATTATATGAACTTCCATTCTCAATCCGAACTTTGGCATGATAAAGCGCTTCATTCCTTGACATCCTTTCTAACTCTGCAATTTAGGGGGAAATATGTTACACGTCATTTTTTCACCATTAGGAAAATGACTGCTAATCCAAATCTCTTGCTATCCGATGAAGTGTTCCAAGCACTCCCCTACAATGTTGGAAGTAAAAAAATCCCAAAGACTACATGAATTATGGATTGCAATACACAAAAACCTAATTTTAAGCACTTGCACGGTTTCCTAGTTAGTATCTATGTGGCCTATGCAAATTTTCACTTTGTCTTCCACTGGAAATTGTGCAAATCACTTAACGAGAGTAAAAAATAAAAAGTGATTTATAAAAGCCTTGTTGGAAGAATATTTCCCAACTAAAATGCTCAAGCCTCTACATACTTCGATCTCATCCCTCTGCTCATGGAGAAAACTCCATCCCTTTGTGGAAACCTAATCCATCCTTTTGAGGATCTCATCCCTTGAGAAGAGGATCTAAAACCTCCTCCTCTTTGCCTATAAATTCAACACATACCACAGGGCTAAGGGGGGGCTTCTGAATGTAACTTTTCTATTGGAATAGGGCTAGAAATCTTGTCACCTAAGGGGAGGATTGGAAAACACTGGGAGGAGCTATGCATCATGAAGGCCAAGGTTGTAATGCTTCTTCTTGTTCAATATTAATACAAGCACTGTTCTTTCCTACTTTTGCTTGTTCTTATGTTCTTTTCAAAGCTCCTTGATCCTTTGCATGATTCATAACTGAATATTGGTTTAATATCATGATTGATGCTATATTGGGATTTCCATTTATGTTATGTTTTACCTTTATCTACGTTATGCTTTTATGCCTTAGTTTTTTATGTTCATGTAGATCTTCCTTTGAAGCAACGAGGAAAGGATTTTGAAAGAATCGAAAGGACTTCCACAGCCATTTCGTAGAAAAGGTAAGAGGCTCTTGCATACATCACACTTCATTCTTAAGTTATGATTTAAGGAAAGGTAGCAGTGGCTTCTCTGTTTTTTACTAGATCTGTTAAGAAACCAACTCACAAAAATATAGAAAAAATAGTTCAACGACTTCAGAATCAGCCTCTTCGAGGGGGCTACCTCCTTTACATTACACAAATGAACAATTCTTGGATGATAAAATGACAAGACATCCTTTCTATATATAGGATTCTAAGGGGTCATAATATAATCAGAGCCGACATAACAATAATAATGTAAGGGCACAAAAACAACAACAATGGGCTTCTATGGGGCACAATAATAACAATATGGGGACTACATGGGCACAACAATATAATAAGGGGGTTGCACAAATAACAATAAGGGGTTACACTAGTAGTATAGGGACCTAACATGCCCCTCTCCTTCAAAAAGTGTTGTCCTCAATGCTTGAGTAGTTCTAGATGCTTCTGTATAAAATTCCCATCCTCCCATGTGGAATATTTAGTGGGTAAGTTCTTCCACTTGATGAGATACTCTGAAATTGATCGATTTCGTAGCTATTAGGTTCTTGTTTCCATAACTGCTTCAGGTTCCAATATGATTTTTCCTTCCTCGTGAAGTTCCGACAATATTGTTTGAACTGAGAGCTTGTCACCTATAACCTTCTTTAAGCATGAAACATGGAAAACTGGGGGCACTCGGGAAGATGCAGGAAGCTCCATTTTGTATGCCATAGTACCAATCTTTTGCAGCACCTTGTAAAGACCATAGTACTTTGGTGATAATTTATTATTCTTCTTAGCTTGCTTGAGGGACATTTGTTTGTATGGTTTTATTCGTAAAAATACCTAATCACCTACATCAAAACTTATTTCACTGTGATGTTGATCTGCCTATTGTTTCATTTGATTCTGCACCAAAGTGGGGTTATCCTTTAAAAGTTTGAGAACTTGTTGTTGATGCTCGATGTGATCTTTCATTGCTTGAAACTTTTTTTCTTGATATGTCCTTCTATCTTGAGAGTTTGAGGAGTGGTAATTCTTTCCACAAGATATGGTCAAATTGTGATCTTTCTCTTCTTGAACCTTTTTCTTCTTGATATGTCCTTCTATCTTGAGAGTTTGAGGAGTGGTAATTCTTGCCAATGCTTTACAATATATGGTCGGATTCATTTCTTCTTTCTCTAGGGTTGGTTCCTAGTGTATATCCTCTTCTTTTGACGTTTCTTGATCCTTTTCTTCCTCCTCTTCACAATCTATGTAAAATAATTTCTTCTGAACACACTTATGACCTTTAGTGTATTTGTTATCATAACTATAACAATGCCCTTTTTCTCTTCTTTTTTTCCAATTGTTGTGGTGTAAACTTGTAGGTTATGGAAGGCTAGGAGAAAAAACACTTCCATATTTATAGTTGTGAGTGGTAGGATTCCTTGTTTCCATAATTCCACTTTCAATTTTTCTTGCCAACTTGAATGCCTTCTCTAATGAATCAGGTTCCCAAAGACGAACCTCATGTTGAATGTTATCCTTTAAAGTCCCTATGAAGAAATCAATCATTTGCTTCTTTGGAATATCATTTACCCTTTTATTCAATTTTTGGAAGTCCTCAATGTGCTCTGCCATTGAACCCTTTTGTTTGAGATTTATCAATTGGCTAAAGAAGGTGTTGCTATTTGTATCCTCATAATGTGTTATCATTTCCTCGTGAAAATTTGACCAGGTGACAAGTGGTTTACGAGAACAAAACCCTCTATACCATACAAATTGATTTGGTTCTAAATATTAAGATGAAATATGTACCTTTTGTAACAGTTTTACATCATGTAGATCAAAATATTTCTCCATATGTAGTATCTAATTTATTGGATCCTTGCCATCAAACTTCCCAATATCGCATTTTCTTGATTTTAGGAGCTCGATCTTGAATCTACTGTATCTCTGAAATTTTGGATCTCCAAGGTCTGAAATTGTGACTTGCGATAGCCCTCCATGTCCTCTTTCCAATGCCACCTGCATGATCGAAATTGAATTCTCCAAGAAAGAGTTATGCCCAATCTCCCAAGATGACCTGATTATATATTTTTTCAGTAGAGTGAACTTGTACAAAGTGCCATGTGTCAGTGTTTTGGCCTTTGGATCTGAAACTGATATAGAGAAAACTACAAGCTATCCTCTTTCTGTAACAGCTTACGAAATTTCAATATGATACTCAGAGTGAAAGTTATGATGATTTTCCCAAGCTCACCTGTTTGGGATGTAATTCGGGGGCGTGCAAAAACCCTAACTTCCTTGGATCATATCTCCCAAAATATAGCAAGACAATATTGTAAATTCAGACACAAGCTTTAGTAAGATTTCGGCTCAAATGGGTTTTAATTTCAGAGTTTGAAACTTCATAGAAAATTTTATATAGTGAACATGCCAGGATGACCTGTTTGAGATGGAATTCTAGAGCTTGCAAAAACCCTGACTTCCTCAGATCATATCTTCGAAAATATAGCAATACAAGATTGGAAATTGAGACCCGAGTTTTAGATCAATTTCAACTCAAATGGGTTTTTTCTTAGCCTCAGAAACTTTGTAGCGAAAAATTTATAGCGAAAATTCCATGATGACCTATTTGGAGCAACAAAGCCCTAGAATCCAAAGCTCTGATACCAAATGTTAAGAAACCATCTCACAAAAAGATAGAAAAGATAGTTCAATGACTTCAGAATCAACCTCTTCGAGGGGGAAACCTTCTTTACATTACACAAATGAACAATTCTTGGATGATACACATGACAAGACCTCCTTTCTATATATAGGAGTCTACGGGGTCATAATATAATCAGAGCTGACATAACAATAATAATGTAAGGGCACAACAATAACAATAGTGGGCTTCTATGGGGCACAATAATAAAAATATGGGGACTACATGGGCACGAAAATATTATAAGGGGGTTGCATTAATAACAATAATGGGTTACACTAGTAGTATAGGGACCTAGCAAGATCTCTTTTCGAATCTAGGGAGATCGCTCTTGTCTATAAGAGAAATTTGTCCTCCATAACACCCATGCCATATTACAAGCATGAATGTGGGATCTCATGGGATAAACCAATCCATAAACAACCAAGGGAATCCAGAGGTTAAACCACCTCCACCCTCACACTACCGTGATCTCACCTAAACTGGTCTCGAGATCACAAAACCAAACCGATCTTGGATGCCTCAGTATTCCTTCACCATACCTTGAGGAATTTTCCTGTCTCCACCAACCTGTTGAGGGCTTCCTAGAGAAAACCATATCCACCCCCAACCCTTGGTATTTTCCTGAGACCACCTCACCTAGATCCAAAAACATTCCGGCAATCCAATGCTTAACCAAGAATGAACCCCATCACACCATGACTATCAGGAAATGGAAAGGCAAGGCTAAAACCGTCGTCGGAACCCGACAAAACAAATGACAACGTAAAAAAATGAACAAAAAACACACATGCATATACCATGCATGCCAAAACCAGCAAGGAAATCATACATGCAACTTGTTACCTGCAATTATTCCCACTGAAGTTTCTTGATCCTTACTTTCCTTGTCCTTCCTTTGCTTGCTTGATTTCCTTCTCCTCTTGGTGCTCTTCTCCTCTCTCAAACCAATTTTGAAACTCAACTAAAAAAAGGCTATGAACTTATCCTTAGAAGCCTTTTCATCATTTAGGCATCTATTTTCTTCAATTTCCATTATTTTCCTTCATTTTCCTCCTCACATGCAACATGTGACCATTCACCTTCATTTTTTGCTAATTTCCTTTATTTTCATAAATAAAATACCACTTAATGCCTATTGTCTTTCCAAATTCTTTTCCATTGCCTTTGCCAATTTCCCCTTACCCATACTAAACCAAATAAACACGTGCTAGGATTGTTTTCGCAACATTGAGCTTGAACTACTTGTTCCATGACCTTGGTCTTACTTTTCCTTTATTAACTTTATGACATGGATTTTTAACCGAGGGTTGTTACAAGATGTCGGAAATCCTTTCTCTCAATTGCCTAGAACCTAGTTAACATAAAAGACAAATCAGGGAAACATTAATCTATTATGCAAGCTCTTAGAGAATCTAGACCTCCTTAGGTTCCTAAATGAATTTTCTTTTATTAAATTGTAGGTGTTTAGCCAACCTATCCAAAAAAATGGCTATGAAGCATTTGGTGGACCTCCATACCCCTTGAAACGTTTTCTTGCAAGAGACTACTGTGGATGGATTAAAAGAAATTTTGACTCTCAAATTAATTCTCCCCTCTTGGGATTTTATTTCCAAACCTTTTCTTGCAAGAGACTATTGTGGATGGATTAAAACCCATTTTGTCTTTCAAAATAATTCTCCCCTCCTGGGATTTTCTTTCCAATCCTTTTCTTGTAAGAGAATATTGTGGATGGATTAAAACCCATTTTGAATCTCAAATTAATTCTCCCCTCCTGGGATTTTCTTTCCCTAGATGCGTTTGGGAGATTAGGTGGCATTGTTTCTGGTTGGGACACTAGATGGATACACATGTCTTCGGTCTGGTCCATCAAATTTGGGATAGACATTGACATTTTTTCAAGACAACTTGACAAATCCCTCCTCCGCATCAATGTGTATGGGCCCTTTGTAGATTGGTAGGAATATTGGTCGAATTTCTCAAGCCTCCCCTTAATGGATTTTGGAAGGGTTGTTTTTGGTGGGGATATAAACTTCTCACTAGGAGCTACAAAAATTTGGGGACACTCTGCCAAAATTGATCACCTTTCGAAATTATTTTCTGATCTGATTGAGGAATTGAGCTTTTGCGACATCTTACCCAATAATATTTTCCCACCTAGCCAAACAATAGATTTGGTTTGAAGTGAACTGGAAAATGGCTTGACGATTTCATTATTTGGGAGGCTCTCCTGGACTCTGGCATTTGTTTTGGTCAAATATCTTTGGTTGGGGGGGACTCTGACCACTTCCCCATTATTTTAAGCTTAGACCTATTTCCATCCAAGCTTCCTGCCCCATTAAATTTAACCTTGTTTGGCTGGATCATCCCCCTCTGATTGAAGCCCTGAAATCTAGCTAGACCCATATTTCCTCCTTCGCCACCCCCGGAGTCCCCCTCTATTCAATTCCATTGTGATCTCAAAAAGGAAAAATAATTAATCGTCAAATGGGAAAAGGGGAAAGAACATGTGAACAACAAAACCTTGGTTGACATTGAGGCCCGCCTAAATCTTTTTTAAAGGAAAATTTTCTTGGAGATAGCTTCAATGGACCAAAAAATTGAGATAAAGGAAATGGAGGGTACAAGAAATAAATTACTTCTAGACAAGGAAATTGAATGAAGGATGATTTGTAGAGTCATCTAGCTAAGAGGGAGAAGAAAACCCAAAATACATCCACAAAATTGCAAATCAACAAAAATTCACTAATACGATCTGGGAGATCAAGAAATCATATGGATCTTGTGCAACCTCCTTCAAATATATATCATAGGAAGGTTGCAACTATTTCAGAGATATATTTTCCTCTTCCCAAACAACATCCTTCCAACAAGTCTTGAAGGTAGCCAACCTTTTCCCCATATTCATCAATCAAGAAGGGAACTCTCCTTTAATGGAAGAGGTTTCAAAAGAAGAAATCTCTAAGGTTCTTCACAATTTTTAGAGAGGGAAAAGCCTTGGATCAAATGGACTACCAAGTGAATTTTATCTTGAATGGTTCGAATTTATAACTGATGACCTCCTTTCTGTTATTGAATACTCCCGAACCTTGAGATGGGTCCTTTCCCCCTTCAATTCCACATTCATCACCCATGTCCCCAAATCAAACTCTCCTGCATCCTTCAATCTTTTCCACTCAATATCCATGTGTAACTATGTCTACAAGATCATATTTAAACTCATTTCCCTTCATCTCAAGGATATGTTGTTTGATCACATCTCTCAAGAAAAATTTGGGTTCTTGTAAAATTGTCAGATCCATTGTGTAATTGATCTTTGCCTAAGAAGGCTTCCATTTGATTCACCCTAAAAATCTAAGGGAACTTCTCTAATAGGTTGATCTCTTGAAATCCTTTGACCATGCAAGTTGGATCTACCTCAGACTTCTCTTGATACATATAGGCTTCTACCACTCTTTCGTAACGTGGGTGATGAATTTCATTAGCACAAATTTCTTTTCCTTGTTGATTAATGGAGCAAACTATCCTTTCTTTCATGCAAGAAAAGGTCTTAGGCAAGGATTTCTTTTATCTTTTATGCTCTTTCTCCTAGTGGAAAAAGGCCTAAGTAGACTAATTATGAATGCAAAATCAAGAGGGAGTTATAAAGGGATTATTATCTCGCAAGGTTGCAACCTTTTACATCTATAGTTTGTAGATGATATTTTGACTTTTTCCAAAAGGAACTTATCTCATCTACATACACTAAGATATATTTTGTCCATATTCACTGAACCTGCAAGAATGGAAATAAACAATGAGAAATATTCCATATATGGATGGAAGATTCTAGAGAAGGTCAAACCCTCCATGAAGGCTCTTATCTCTTATGTAATCAATTAGCTGGATTTTGGAATAAAATATTTGGAGCCCTTAATTTTAAAACTGGCAAAATATCTCAAATTAGACTAGTGATGGCTATTGAAAAAGACGAAAAAAGAGAACCAAAATCTGGTGTAATAAATGGCTCTCAAGGGAAATGTTTTTTCTCTTTTGAAAAGCTGTCTTGGAAGCCATTGAGACTTTTGGGCTTCATTATCTTGGATTCCCTTGGGAATTATACAAAAATTGCAAAAAAATATTATAAATTTTCTTTTGGCAGATAGGGATGACAAAAAGACCTTTTTCCTCATAGATTGGAAGTCAATAGCCATCCCTAAAGGCAAAGGTGGGTGGGGATTGGAACATATTTTCTGGTTCTCCAAAGCCCTTACTACCATAGGGGTGTAGAAATTCTTTTAGGAGAGGGTTTATGGGCACAAATCACTCAACAGAAATATATCAAACCACTTTCGACTATGGATTAGATCGGATCCTCCCATAAATTTGGGAAATATGGATCCATCATATGGAAAACAGTTATAATTTTTTTTCCTATAATTGATGACTTTCTTTGCTGAAAATTTGAAAATGGCACACAAGTCAAAATTGGCAAATATCCCTAGATTGGTAGCACTTGTTTAAATTCCTAGATCCCCTCATCCACTCTCTTAATGAAGGGGATGGCATTGGATATTTGAAATAGAACCTTTTTTTCACTACTTTACTCATCATTTCCTCCAAAATCCCATAGTGGAAAGGGGATGGCATTAGATATTTGAAATAGAACTTTTTTTTCACTACTTTACTCGTCATTTCCTCCAAAATCCCATAGTGGAAAGCCATCTTACATTCCATTTTTACCATTTTTTTAATGTGATTTCCTTCTCTGAACTACAAGATTGTATATCAAAGATTATATAAGATAAGTTATCCATGCTTTTCATTTATTATTTTGTAAATGAATTTAAAAGTTATTTTAATAAAACATCTCTAGAATCATGAAATCTATAGCCATTCAATGCAATTTTGTAGCCACTAATTGAATTTGCAGCAAAGTTGTAGTTCACGATCATTTCAGATCGAGATCAAGAGTTGGAGGTGACTAAAAATTAGTTCCATAAGCTCATCCACCTATCATCATAGGTCTAAAAACATCCAAATTAGTGTATAGACCAAGTCAAAGTGGCAATCGAATTCACGGTTAAACAACCACATATGGATAACGATATCGAATAAGAGAAATTTGTGTATCAATATCATGAATTTATTTGTATGTAGAAGGATAAACATGTTGCATATGTCCATGAATATTTCAGTCTCAATATTGTAGACAAACCCATTTTGAGAATCCTTTTATTAAGGATCTCCAAAGATATCTTTATAAAGTGTATAAATATCACAGGAGTTGTTGATCAAATAAAGATTTATTTATTTCAATTACATAACCTTTACTAAAATTAAGTGATAGAACTTTGTAATTATTTTTCAATTAAGAATATTATAAGGTTAATGATTTAATCAAACTTAGCTAAACTCTATTATTTTTAGTTAAATAAAAAACTTTGTTTTCTTTCATCAATTGATTAGAAAAGGAAAATAAATCCTGCATATACTTTGCATACACTTCATCAATTTACAAATTTGGTTTGAAATTCTAAAAACAATAGAATTGACTGGCATATGGCTCATCTTAAATTAGATAACAACCTTGTCTTTTTTTGGAAAACAAGAATGGCTATTTACGAAGAATTTACATCTGGAAGGCATAAATGTTGAAGCCCAGTCAACATACATTCAATTATGAAAATTATCCAATGTTAGTATCACAAATATTGAATACGATCTCATATGGGCCCCAAATTGTGGGGTTTATGCTCCAAAAACAAGGTACTTGACTCTTGCTGGTACAAACACAACCATGACCTCCCCTGGTGGAGTGGCATGAAGTGAAAAACTCTGAAACTAAACTGGCGTCCCAAATCTAAACTATTTGTGTGGATTCTACTAAAAAGTAAGGTGCCTACTTGGACAATTTGTAAAAGTGAGCCTTTCAGGGTCCCAATTATTGTTTCTTATGCAAGGTTGAGATTGAAACAGACTCACATATGTTCATACATTGCTCATACCCCAAAGAAGTTTGGAATGAAATAAGCCAAATGGAGAAACAACTCTTTTCTTTGGATGCCAATACCATTGAAAAAAACTTTAAAAAATGGTTGCAAATCACAAAAAGGCCCAAAGCATAAGGCCCTCCCTGTTAGGGTTGCTTGGGGAATTTGGTTAGAAAGAAATTACTCAATTTTTTTATGACATAATCAATCCTCTCAATCACTCTTACAATTGCTTGGGGTATATGGTTAGAAAGAAATTACTCAATTTCTGATGACATAAGTCAATCCTCATCACAGAAACTATCGTTAGTATTTCCATAGCAAGAGATATCAAACAATCCACAAGTGAAAAGGCTCACTCCCACACACAAGAAGCACCCATCCAAACAAACTGCCCTTGGGATTTTTTTAATAGTGCAACTCAAGGATCTCCCTCTATGGGAGGAGCTGGTGGAATTCTAAATATAAATCACAAGTCATCCTACACCATATTAGCAAACATTGGTCCAGCCACAAACAACTATGCACAACTATTTTCTTTAAAATTGATCTTATAATTGGCAAAAGGCCAAGGTATCCAAAAAATTCATATTTATGGGGACCCATAGACAATGATAAAATGGACGTTGGGATCACCCCAACTGAACAATTACTCTCTTCTAATTTTGTTTCAAAAAATACACAAATTTAAAGTAACTTTTTGTAAGATATCTTTTGATCATGTTTACTGACACATGAATATGGAAGTTGACTCCTTCTCAAAACCTAGCTTAGATCTGTACCCAGACACATGCAAGGTCACAAAAGAAGAAGCAGGACAGCTGCAAGAATTCTTTTTTGACACTTAGCAAGAACTAAAACATCTAGATTCTACCACTAGTTTTATTTGTGGTTGCTAAAACACTAATATTTGGAAAGAATATTGTAAGGAAGTAATATGAGTGTTTTTTTGGGAAGGTCTTATAGCAAGACACCAATTATATAAACAATAAGTTATTTTATGGATGGTGGTAGACACTTATGCTTTTTGGTGTGATATTTAGAGAGACATGTCTCTCTCAGTCTATAACACGAATGAATGCTTCATGCATATGTTCATGTAAATTTCTTTACTACTCATATATAAAGCTCCAATTTTCACATGTAATAACTATATATTAATTATATTTTTATTTTAAAATTTATAAAATTATTAAATTAAAAAAAATATTTGTTGATTATTTTTCTTTGACTATATATATATATATATAGTTTTATTTATTTATATATTTGTGTATATTTTTGTTTTATTTTATTTATTTTTCCATTAATTATTTTTAATATAGTTTATTTTATTTCCATTAATTATTTCTATTTATTAATCTTGTTTTGATTCTTTTTCTCTTTTTTATAATTTTTTACTTCCCTTCCCTTCTTATTTGGAGTACTCTGGTTTTTTATTTTATTTTTAAATAATATTTGATTTTAATAAATTAATTAATATTTGTTTTAATAAATTAATTAACTAATATCAAAATTTAAATATTATATTTTTCAAAAACTAGACATTTAATATAGCCATTACTTAATAATATTTGTTTTTCAGTATATTAATAAATTAATATCATAATTTAAATATTATTGTTCAAATATAGCCGTTACATTGCTCTCTATTTAAGCCTTTGCCATGATCTCCGTATTCATCTCCTTAGGCCAAAATTTTCTCTCATGCAATTTCTACTGAAAGACTTTGCTTAAAGCACATATAAAATTAAAATATTTTAAAATATTAAAAATATAAAATATTGTTGATAATAAATATATATTTAATTAATTAAAAAATTAATATGAAAAATAATTATAAATATAACAATAAAATTAATTACTTTTATCAAATTAATTTTAATATAAATTAATTATTATTATTATAAAAATTATTAAATATATAATAATAAAATAAAAAGAAAATTAATCTATTACACAATTAATATAAAAACTAATTATATTATAATAATAATGCATAAATACATTTAAAATAAAATATATTATAAATAATAAATAATAAAAAAATAAGATTTTGGTGAAATTTGATTTTTTTTTAAAATTTGAATTATAATTGTCCAGTTTTAGAATTTTAGGTATCTCAAAAATTTTGAATAATACTGAATCTATTTGCACCATAAAAAAATTCAAACACTCTCATAATCGCAATCACAATCAAAATCCTTAAAAAAAATTCATTCTGACAAAAATTTCACTAATCCGATAAAATATAATCATCCAATCAAAATCATCACTTCATTAAACCACACCAACCATAAATATTTTCCCTGATCCAATAAAATATAATCATCCAATCAAAATCATCACTTCATTAAACCACACCAACCATAAATATTTTATGCTTAAACTATAAAGAGAAAAACCATAAATCATCACTTCATTAAACGACACCAATAATAAATCATTCCAACAAAAAAATTTCAAAATATAGTCATCGAATCAAAATCATCACTTCATTAAACGACACTAATAATAAATATCTTAAATGACTCCTCTTATCCTTAAGCGATAAATAAGTCAAATATCAACGATTACCGCTCACTATTAACATGCTGAAATGGGACCCACGAAAGAAATTTTGATTCGGTGATTAGATTGTTTCGGCATAATTATAATTATATTCAACAATATTTAAAATCATGAGTTTACATGTTGAGTACATTGTTATACTTATTTTTCTATATCATTATATTTATGGTAATTATGTTGACTATATTGTCATATTTATTTAATAATTTAATTATTTTTGTTTAGTTTTAATGTCGAGTATCTGTGTTCTATAATTAATTAATGATCGGGTTCGGATTAATTGATTTTTTTAAAAACATTATTAATAATTATATCTATTAAAAATATTCCAAATATTCCTTAGCTCATTCATATTTGTGGGTGTGCAAGTTCGGTATTCTTGTAATTTGTATTTTTTTATTCTTATTTATATCTTTGAACTTCAACTATATAATATTTTAGGAGGTAATTGCAAATTAAGTTTGGAATGTAGGAAAACAATTAAATAAAAGTGTTAAGAAATAATTAGGAATATTCATATTCATATTCATAGGGAATAAAAGGAAAATAACAAGAAAGTGAAAATAACAAGGTAAAATATCACTCAAAATTAATTTATGATCAAGAAAAATAAAAATATTTATTAAAATTTTGCAAAATTTTCTATTAAATGATAATTTTTTATCTATCATTCTATATGTCTTTGGAGGATAAAATCTCGATGGAATAAAAATATACTAATTCAAAGGTTTCCTCTTAAGACGATGGGGTGGTTGTCTTACTGGGATGTTATCCCCTTTACCTAGTTTCAAATCTTACGGGGGCATCATGACTCATCATAGTAAGGCTGAGTAGATAGGCATTCCATTGGACTTTGGGATCCCAACTCCAATTTCATGTGGTCTTCAGATGTATCAGTCCAGGTTGAACTATGAGTTCTTGATATATGTGGCTTCCAAGTAGTTGCATATATCTACAGAGGTTGCTAGCTCCCCACCAACAATTCTACCTCTGATAATATACTAATTCAAAGATTTTTTTATATAAATTTTAAATGAATATTTAACAATATGATTTTGAAGTTGTTACTTATGTACGTACATGGTTGAAAAGGGTCAAGTTTTCATTTTAGACACAGAGAATTTATAGCAAAAAATGGTGAGTTAAATATTTTCCTTAAAAACCTTTAATTCCAACATATACATTGGATGAGAGATGGAACACCAAATGCCATTAAGAATATTTCATTGAGCTTACATATATATTATCTTAATATATTGGCAAGAGCTAAATTTGACCATCACATGTTAAGTTGATACACCTATTTAAAAATGGGATGTTGGTTGGAGAGTACATAGAGATATTTAAGGTTTTGAATTCAAAGGAAGAATTTTCTTTTTATTCAATGAAATAATATATGTGCTTTTTGGGAAAAATATTATACATAAACTAATAGGGAGGTAAGGTTGGTCATGATAATAGATAGTAATATCAAAAAGATAGAAGCTTGATCATAACATGAGACTAAGTAGAGGGGTCATAATTTGTAGCTGCAACCATGGATTGCTTTTTGCCTCTATGGAACTAGAAATCCTCCTCCAAATCACTGTCACTGCTCCTCTGATACTTGCCACTTGATCTCTCAAGTTGTCTAGATCGATGAGTGTCTATAAAATCTATTGCCCATGTACCCATCAACTCTTTATAATCTTTGGTTAAGACTTCAACGGCCATGACTAATGCATAGCTTCCTAGACTAAAATGAGGTTGTCAAAGATTTGTTGCTGGTGACAAAAACCTCCTTCATTTTCACTAATGATTTTTTAAAGAATAAGCTTGAGCTTGGATCAAGTGAAGGAGGAGGGATTAGATTCCTTTGGGATGAGAGCCAAAAAGGTTGAGTTAGTAACCCCTCCAATACAACTATGTTTGAAGGAATAATCGATCATTATACAAATGTCAATATTTATGACATTCCAATACTATTCATAAAAATAGGTAGAAAACCCATCCATCCCAAGAGCCTTATTGAGGTCTGTAACAGTCTTGGTGAAAATTCCATGTAATCAAAGTAAATAAAGGAAAAATAATAACCATGGATGATGGGACACTTATTCCAAGCTGAATGTTGGGTAAAATCCTAGTGTTGGGGATCACTTGTGATTGTTTAGGGCTAAGGAAATTGGCAAAGGCAACAGCTAAGGCTTTGGAAAGGCAAAATGGAATTTTTGGCACATTTATTTATGAAAATAATGGAAATTAGGAGAAAAGGGAGGTGAAAGGTCACAAGTTGCATGTGAGGAGGAAATTGAAGGAAAATAATGGAAAATGAAGAAAATAAAGGCCTCATTCATAAAAAGGATTTTGAGGATTAGTTGCTTTTGTGAGTTCAGTTTTGCAACTCTCTCATTATTCTCTTTCTCTCTCTCTCATACTCTTGGAGACTTAGAGTTTTTTTGGAGCACCCTTGGAGGGTGTGGCATACTTGGATTCTTGGAGCAAGGCGACAAAGGAAGAGCAGGAAAAGCGCAATGATGCAGGAGCATCTCATGTTTTAAAATTATGTATTTGTTTAATTAGGAGAAACTAGAAAGTTCTAGATTTTATGAATAATTCTAGAATTTGTTAGAGATTAGGTAGTTAAGATAGATTTCTAAAATTGAGAAGGTTACTCTTAACTTCCTCCAAATATCCAGGAAGAAGTTTCTTTTGAGAAATTCAAGAGAATTATTTCTCCAAAATAAATAGCCATGTAATTCATTTGAGAAGCCCAGTTTGGTGAGTGAATTGATTTAATAAAGTATATGTTTGTTTTTTGAAGAAATTTCTGATTTTTCTCTCTATGTCACGCAAGAAGGCATCGGGATCAACAACTACATCATATTTTCTTGCAGGTACTGAGTTGCATGTATGTTTACTTCACTAGTTTTGGCATGCGTGGCATATGCATGTGGATTTTTGGTTGTGATCTATCATTGGCATGGAGGATGGCCGAGATTGATAGTGGATTTCCTAGACTTGCCATTTCTTGGATAACCATGGTGATTGTGGGTTTATTTTCATTGTTGTGTTTTTGGTTGGTTCTCATGTTTCCTTAGCTTGGGTTGAATTACTAGTCCTGAAGTCTTGGTTGGAAAAACACTCTAGAGCCCTAGAAAAACTTGGGTTGAGTTACTATTCCTGGATCCTTGGTTGGAAAAATGATCTGGAGCCCTTGGTGGGTTGATTTACTAGTCCTGGAGCCTTGGTTGGACAAATGCTCTGGAGCCCAGTAAAAGCTGTGGGTTGAGTTATTAGTCCTGGAGCCTTGGTTGGAAAAACACTCTGGAGCCTTAGAAAGCTTGGATAGAGATTGATCTGATGATGGTTTTTTGATGTCCGACCATGAGGTGGAATCATTGTTTGATGGGTTGAGGTGGATGGCCTTTGGAAGCCCTGGATGGTTTTTTATTGATGTGTTCTATGGAATCCCACATTCATGCTTGGAATATGACACGAGGGTGAATGGATGAAGAGAGATTTGGCTCAGCCATTCTACAATTGAGTGGAATGTGGAAGTCCCATCTCGGGTTTGGATTTTGCATCATTAATGAAAGGGTATTTCTCCTTGTATTTCTATGAGAATTTTGATGGATTATATGTGGTCTATATGGTTGTACTTTCATGAGTATTTCTGCTGCTATTATGTTGGTTATGTATGTGTCATTTTGTGGCTCTCATCATGTTTTTACTTGTAATTGAATGATCAATGTATCTATGACCTAATGGATGGAATGGCAGTTGATGTGTTGAGGCATCAATGGTTCTTAGCGATTCTCAACTAAGTATGAGACCCCTATGCTTAGAACTATTAATTACACCTGTAGATTACACATTTGCAATATGTTTGACGAAATGCCTGTAATGGCTAGTAGGGGTCCAATTAAGGTATTGAACAAGTGATTGCTTTAGTACTGTCATTTCCATGTTATTTTGCTGATTTGATGAGATGGATCAATTCTAGGTAGTGACCTAGGCTCAAGGTTTGAAAAAGTGGCTCAAATCTCAGAGTCATTGGCATAGCACTAGCAACTTTGGTCCCTATCGCTGACAAGCAAGCCTGTGAGCGACTTTGGGTTTCTAGTCGCTCCCTTGCCCATAGCATGAGAGTGACTGTGGCCTAAGAGATACAAAACATTAGTGGGACCTAGGGATAAGTTTTTTGAGTAGCTGACATGTCCCTTGAGGATTCCAAAGCTGATGTTGGATGTTTTTATGGTGTGTTTCTGTCGGTTCCACTTCCTTAACATAACTTAGGACGTTGAATCATATCATAGTGGGTTCTCATTGCATGTTTACCCTGGCTGGCTGGTTTCTTTGGTAGATGTGGGAGGAGGGTGTCACAGAGTGGTATCAGAGCATGGTTCAAACTTCAGACTAGATGGGTTGTGTTGGTCATGCATGCATGTCAGTTTCATGTGTGTCTCTCACACTTGCATTCCATGTGCTTGTTTCATTTGCATGATGTTGATCATGGTTGTAGCGATGTCGTCATGTGGAACTTGAGGTTGTTGTGGTAGAATGCAACATCGTGAGTGTATGGCTGGTTACATATCGATTTATGTTGCTTACATGTATCGTTATAGTATGCTTGGTTACATTCTTGCATGTTTTGTTACATTATTGTATGCTTGGTTTCATGTATCATTCTTGTAGGTTTGATTTCAAGTATTGTTCACTCATGCTTGATCATATGTGTTTATGCATATGTGCGGATGGTTATGTGTCACTTATGCATGTTCATGTTTGCATGTGGTCAAGTGTTCAGATGTAGTGGTGGTTGTCATGCATGAGGTTGTGGTGTGTGTTGTTGTTGAGGTTATGCATTGATGACTGGACCCTAGCTAGAACGGTAGTTGCATGGTCATATGCTTATGTTTCATGTTTCTATATGTTTTAATGATTATGTTATACATGTGTCACGCTAATTTTTTGATCTTGTAGATAAGGTATCCTCCTCGAGCTATACTAAGGTACGTTGGTTAATTGATTTGCTTTCGCTGACATGATATACCCCGCATGAAGAAATATAAAATGGCTAGTAAGATGGTTGACTACAAAGACTCTCCTTATGAATCCAAAGAACAATATGGTGTTGGGAACCCTTCCAATTTGGCAGTTACATTGAGAAGCTTAAAGGAAGAGATAAGGAGTTGTAAGGCAGATAATGACAATATCATACAGGCATATGAAAAGTTAGTAGAGGTAAATGCAGTCATACTTCAAAGCTTGTCAGATTTGTAGTGACAGAGACCGCTTTGGATCAACCATGAGTAAGAGGATAGAACTAATGGGGCATATGGCATGCTGGTCACAAATCAGATAGAGATGACACAATAAGAGATGGCAAATTGTTGGACACTTTGGATAGGAGAAAGGATAGACATAGGTATGATTCTAGTTCTGATTCAGATAAGCACTATGATTGTCATGGGTATCATCCTTACAGGAGGAGTGATAAGGGGTACTTTCCAGATTTTTTTAAGAAAGAAAAGCCACCTAATTTTGATGGAGAGGTAAATAAATCGCAAGATGTAGAGGTATGGTTGTTAGGCATGAATAAGTTCTTCAGGTTTCATGACCATTTAGAGAACATGCAATCTAGAGTGGCTATATTAAGTCTCAAAGAAAAAAGAAGACATTTGGTGGGAAGATGTGAAGAATGTCAGAGGTATAAGTGAGGAAGATTTGACTTGGAGTGAGTTTGAGCAGTTATTCAAGAAGAAGTGTTTGTCGGAAAGATACTTGGATGACAAGGAAAAATAATTCTACGAGCTAAAGATGGTATCCATGACAAATGATGAGTACACTAACAGATTCTTGGAGTTGCTGAGGTATGTGCCTTACCTCAAGGAGGAGAAGGCTAAGATTCCGAGATTCATTAGTGGGTTACCGGTTGCATTCAAATATATGATTGAGTTCAAAGATCCTATATCATTGGAGGAGGCTATCTGAAAACTGAAGCATTTCTATGAACAATCAAAGTGCAGAATTGAGACTAAGCCAGACTGGAGAGGTAATGCAAAGAACAAAGGCAAATGGGAAAAGAAGCGAGTACAACCACAAGATACAGGTAACAAGGACAATGTTGCACCACCTAAGAGGTTCAATGCATCAAATAGAGGACATGGACACAGATCTGAGGAAAATAATAAGGAGCTCATGCGGTGTTGGGCTTGTGGAGGAGATCATCGCAAGAAGGATTGTTCACAGTACTAGAGTGGTAGGCGTAACATATGCAGTGTGTAGGAGGCACAGACTGTTCGAGATGTTGGTCAGAGTATTCCATGCATCTATGCAACATTGTATAAAAAACAGGCAGAACATCAAGCATCTATCATTGAGATGGACGATAAGCTTTGTGATCAAGTTATTTATATTTTGATTGACCTTGTATCTAATTATAGGTATGTTAGTCCTGACTTGGTGGATAAGTGTGGTTTGAGTAAGGAATCACATGTAAAGTCTTGGTTAGTGTTGTTGGACACAAATACGAAGAAACGAGTTCATCATTGGGTAAGAGCTTGTACATTTGACTTGAATGGTATGCCTACTGGTGCACATTTGAATGTATTACCATTGGGTTCGTACAATATGTTGTTGGGCATGGACTGGTTGTATCTTAATAGAACCAAGGTAGACTGTTATGACAAAGCCATTGAGTGTGTTGATGACAATGGTGAACCAAGAGTCTTATAGGGTAAGAAGAAAGCTACATTAGTTAGAATGGTGACAACTATGCAAGAAAAGCATAGTCGCAAGAGAGGGTGTAAGTTATTTGCAGTGCACATTTATAGTGATAACGGTAAGGAAGTTGAGGATATAGATGTGTTGAGTAGGTACCCAATTTTACAATAGTTCAAGGATGTATTTCCTTAGGACATTACAGAGTTTCCACCTCACAAGGAGGCAGACTTTTCTATTGGGTTGTCACCAGGGGCAGCTCCAGCATCTAAAGCACCTTACAGGATGAACACACCTGAGTTGGTTGAGCTAAATTTGCAACTGAAGTAAATGTTGGAAAAGTGGTACATTAGGCCAAGTATATCACCATGGGTCGCACCGGTATTGTTCGTAAAGAAGAAAGATAGAACACTCATATTATGCATCAACTACAGGCAATTGAAGAAAGTGACCATCAAGAATATGTACCCTTTGTTGAGGATTGATGACTTGTTCGATCAGGTGAAGGGAGCAACAATGTTCTTGAAGATTGATTTGAGATCTGGATACCATCAGGTACGCATCAAAGAGGAGGAAATTTACAAGATTGCGTTCAGGACGAGGTATGGGAATTATGAGTTTGTTTTTGTTCCATTTGGCTTAACTAATGCTCTAGCTACATTCTTGTGCTTGATGAATAGTGTGTTATGTCCGTATTTGGATAAGTTTGTTATTGTGTTCATTGATGATATATTGGTATATTCTAAAAGTAAGAAACAACATGCCGAGCATTGAGCAATAGTATTGAGGTTGTTTATAGAACACCAGTTGTATGCTAAGCTCAGTGAGTGTAGTTTCTTTTAGACTGAGGTACACTACTTGGGGCATGTTGTCTCTAGGGAGGGCATTGCAATAGATCCAGAAAAGATAAGAGCCATCATGGAGTGGGTAGATCCTAAGAGTGTGGATGAGGTGATATCTTTCATGGGTTTGGTAGGCTACTATAGGAGGTTCATAAGGAACTTCTCACAAATTGCTTATCATATCACATCATTGCATAGGAAAGGTAAGTATTTCGAATGGACTAAGGAGTGTGAGGATAAATTTTAGAAACTCAAGTAGTTGTTGACACATCCAGTAGTACTACAGATTGCAGATTCGGATAAAGAGTTTGTGGTATGCACAAATACTTGCAAGAGAGGACTTGGTGGAGTCCTTATGCAAGATGAAAAGTGGTATGCTATGAATCCTGGAAAATAAATGAGCACGAGTAGAAAAATCCGATGCATGATATTGAGTTAGCAGTGGTCATGCATGCATTGAAGATGCAGAGACATTATCTTCTTGGCAAGAGGTTTGTACTTATGAGTGATCACATTGGGGTGAGGTATACGTTTGACCAGCCGAATTTGAACGCTAGACAAGCTAGATGGTTGGCCACAACTACTGAGTTTGATTTCGAGATCAGATACATCAAAGGTAAAGAGAGCAGGGTGGTAGATGCTCTCAGTAGATGGGTACATGTAAATCACTTGGAAACTATGAGCTCCTATGGGACAGACTTATAGGGTAGGATCTTGCAGGTAGGTCAGCAGGATGTCAAGTGTATGGAGGTTGTGCCTAGGTTGCAACAGGGTGCTGGTACAGGTACAAGTGATATTATAGGTACAGGTATAGGTGAAGGTATAGGCACATATAGTGGTATAGGTGCAGGTGGCAGTACAGTTACAAGTGTAGGTGCACAGGGTATGGATTATTATCTTATAGCGGATGGATTGGTCAGTTTACGAGACAGGATATATGTACCAGATAACAGTGAGCTCAAGAAGGTGATATTGAGGGAGTTTCACGTGAAACCCTATTCAGGTCACCTAGGTTATCAGAAGACATTAACTGCAGTGAAGAGATTTTACTATTGGATGAATTTGAAGAGAGATGTAGCATAGTTTGTAGCTAGATTGTTTGACTGTCAGCGAGTGAAAGTAGAGTGTAAACATCTAGGTGGATTGCTACAGCCGTTTTCTATTCCAGAGTGGAAATGGGAAGTTATTTCCATGGACTACATCATAGGGTTGCCGAAGACAATGAGACAACATGATTCCATTATGGTTGTTGTGGATAGGTTGACAAAGGTTACACACTTCATTCTGGTTAAGTCTACATTCTCAACTAGTGATGTAGCACAGGTACTCATCTGAGATGTGGCCAGATTGCATGGTGTTCCAAAGAATATTGTGTCAGATAGGGATGTGAAGTTCACTTTCAATTTTTGGAAGGAGTTATTTATAGGTTTTGTCAGAGAGTGTTGAAGAAAATGTAACTAGGTTTGCTTTTCATTATGACTTGTAATTATAATATTATGTAAAAGAAGAAAAAATATTATTTCTTGCATCATGGGTTTCATGAGAAAGATATGTTTACCATAGGTTAAAGACTTCTTATTGATGTCTTTAGGATTTTATGTCTCGTCATAAGTATTATAAAAGTCATAAGGTCAAAGGATTACACTCCAAGAACAAGTGTCACTATCCTCGTGCAACTCGACTCTACAAAAAGATAGTGATCTCCTTGATGATATGTCGTCCTAGCATTAAGTCACTCAAGTTGGACTAACGTACTATAGTTGATCGATATATAAAAGGAGAAACGTTGAGTCAATAAACAAGTCTTCAGATAAATTGATAATATAGTCAGCGAAGAAGATATACATACACAATGATCAAAGGTAATATCTCGGTGAAGTATCTACATATATATCGTGTCAATATCTCAAAAGTTTATAAAAAACTCTCGGAGGTATATATCTACACACAGTGATAGCTTTTGGAAGTATATATATCCACACATAGTGATAGCTCTTGGAAGTCATAACATTACTCTCGAAGAACTGTATATATATATATATATATATATATATATATATATATATATATATACATATATATACATACATATACATACATACCATGACTACTTTCGGTATAGCTCTCGGTGGTGACTTGTCTGACCATTATCATAAACAAAGAGCATGAAGGACTGTCTCATGAATGAAGTAATCTATTCCTGAGCAGAGAACTATGGCAGTCGAGAAAGAAGGAACCAAGGACTGTGACTAGACAACGAAGGTATAAGGAGACCAAGAACTGAAGGAGTACAGTGATATCAAGTCTATAGACTATGGATTATAGGCCAAACAGTGTAGAGGATAGTGACAAACATCTTGGAGGTAATCTGGTGTCAATTTTGTCAAGGGTCTTGGTATTCATCATCTAAATATCTATAAGAAGATATTCAAGGGTTTTACTCTCAAGAGGAGAGGTTTTTCCCTAGCTTGGAGCCAACATTTTGTGTACATGTACTTTGTTGTTTTTCTTGTTTTGATAATTGTTTGATGATTAAATAACAAGCAAACATAAAGAAGTTAACTCAAGAAAATAAAAGACATCACAAGCAGTTGTCAATGATGGAAGAATCATTAATAATTTTCCCTAGATTCTTCAACATGGTATCAGAGCTATGGTTACAGTCTAAGGAAGGGCAGAAAAGAGACATTCAAGGATCAAGTGTCAGGCAGGGCATCAAAAGCAAGCTGAAGGGTTTTGTCAAAATTGAAGGATCAAGTCTACAACAAGAAATCTACAAACAACAAGATCTTGTGTCTCCACAATCATCATCAAAGGGTCATCACAGGAATGCAAGTAACGAAAACTCCTATATAAGTCTCAGTTAACACAGTGAAGGTTTGTATCTCGACATACAATCATGGTAGATACTCTGTCTTGGTGAAGAAGGAGAATATACAGTCTCGACATTCCTATGATCACGGTCACAGTCATACAAAATTGTAGTCCCTGTGATCTCGTGATACAATCTTGGCATGATATCTAATCATTGTTACAATCTCGGCTTATGAAGAAGATTGAATCTTGGCATACCATGTCTCGACATTTCACTATGACTATTGTTGTTGTTCCGAGTCTTGGCTTAATTGTGATATAAAGTATCTCAATGAAGCATATTCAATCTAGGTATATTCATGATAAATGAATCACATAGTAACAAGTTAGACGAAATTATAATCCCAGTCTCTAGACATAGTTACAAGTATTGATTTTATCTCCATGCAAGATCTCAGTGTTACAATGATGAGTCGAGTAAAGGTATGATCTCAGTGAAAGAACAATGAATATCTCAGTGAAGAATGCAACTATGGATCAACAGTCATGAATTTAGTGACAATTTCAAGCTCACAACTCTGTGCCTCACTACACAACTCATATAATGTTCATAGACATCATTGTCTTGGTACAGTGTCATAACAATATACTTGTCACAATCTCGGATCTTGTCTATAAAAATAATCTCAATAACATGGTGCTTGAATCAACACATGAGTCCTTCTATATCACTACCATAATTTGGATAATTCTCGATATTGGTGTTTGCTGATGCACTCCTAGGAATGTTGAGTGCAATAAAGTCCACTTGTGGGATAACAATATCACTAGCATATCAACAATATTTTCAAATTCAGGAGTCAAAAACACCTTGAAGATGAATTAGGAGTCAAGATAATGTCAAGATCACAAATGTCATGCTATGGTGCTAGAAAGTCTCCAAGGAAGTCTTGATCAAAGGATACTAGTGGTTCATGATGGGCAGCTCAAGCAAAGGAAACATTAAGGTGAAGATCTCCTCTTCACATGCCAAGTAAGTATCTTTCATGTTTTTGGTTTAATGACTTTGTTTTGTAAGGAAATAGAAATACTGGAGGATAGTCATAGTCCTCATAGAAAAGTTCCTTGCATAAAATGAGGAGGATAGTCTTAGTCCTCATAGATGAGTAAAGTCGTTAAATAAGGTCTCCTTTGAATTCATAAGGTAGACATTAGGGAAGCTAGTAAAGGAATTACGAACAATATGGTTCTTAAAAGAACATTGATAGGAGGAAAAGAAAAATTCATGTCACTGAATAAATGGAAGGAGTTGAATGCAGCCCATGGTAAGAGGGAGTAGAATTCTTTAAGTTAGTCTCTCTCTATAAGTCTCCTTTTGGGCTCCTAGATCCTGCGAAGAATGTGACTACAATATATTATCAGGATATGATGTGACATTATGGAAGTATTAGAAACAAGATCTCTTGACATCATCACGAGGGTGACTATAATCACAAGGATAAGTAAGATACCTCTGTCAACAACTTAGGGTCTCTATGAAAGAAGGCAAGTTGTAGGCAACAACTTTGTAGAACTCAAACATTTGAAGAATGCTCATCATGCCAAGAAAGGGAAACATCTGCTGAATAGGGATCTTTAAGATCCTGAAGACTCTCTGATGGAATCTTCACTAGAATTGATCTGAAAATCACTCGTGAGTGACCTCAGTTAATTAATTGTTGAATGAAGGTATTACAGACTCATGTGCTGGTGTGTGTCTATGTTATTTTAGGCAACGGATCGATCAAATTGCAAAATACACAGACACTGGAAAATGGAAAACAGTAAGAAAAACACAGTAAGAAAATGCAAGAACACAACAATTAATAAGGAGTTCACCCTATTCTCCAGGGCTACATCTCTGGTCCAGCTTTCAATGGTGGCCTTATTTTATTGTGTCTTTAAAGCAGAGATTTACAATGAGGTAGGGTGGTTCTTAGATTCCCCAAGCCACTAGCGTGCATAGACTCTTTTACTTTCCAAATCCTGACCTCTATGGTCTTTAATGGGAGGAGCCCAATGTGGTGTTCAATTCCTGACAGATCCTCTCAGGGATTGCTTGAACCTCTCAAGCTTTCTGTCTGCTCAATGCTACCTATGGTCAGCTCGACTCTCTGTTTTCTGCTTCTTGCTTTACTGTCCTTTCTGTCTCTCGGTCTCACTGTCTTTTTCTTTCTTACAGTGCTCCCTCTCCTTGTTCTTTTTCCTGTTCTGCTCTCTGGCTGTTCATGGCTAAAAGCCAATCTATCTCATGACTGCTCACTTTCTCTTCTGCCCTTTCAGTTTGCCTGCTGCTGTTCGCTTGGAGTTCCCTGCCTCTGTGTCTTCGCCAACATCTCACAGGGAGTGGCCACTTGTCCTCTCACGAACTGCGCCAGCTCTTCCTCGACGGTTCGGTATTTTCGGTTACATTGTGGAGTGACTCATCTGCCGACTCAGCGGTCAAATCGGACATCAAATTCTTATGTGTCGCAGCTTAATTGCTTGTCAAATCTGGTTCCTCCATCCGGCGCAATCTCCACTGTCAGATCTGGAGCCACCAAATCCTATGACATTTGCTCATTTCACGCGGTTGACTTGCTCGACTGTTAGCGTGCGATGAGAGGTGGTTTTCTCTCTCTTCCGCCAGACACGCATCGCGCAATGTATGGAATCGCTCGTTTTCGCCAAATCCACTTACCGCCCGAGGATGCCTCCGATATACTGTCGGTTTTGGAGCGCTGGTCCCACCTTTCACCTTAGTGCTTTCCCCACGGTTTCTCGGCTTCCATGTGACCGAGCGCTTCGGGGCTTTTCCTTCTCGAGGGGTTTTGCCTAGCGATGCGTGATTAAGCGCTAATCACACATCAAAAATGCCCTCTGTTTCCCTATCTGGGCTTCCCAAGTGCCAGTTTTGCCTCCTGTGTAGTCTCCATGGGCCTTAGTTAGTGCGCTTTGACTGAGGTCCTCGTCGTTCCTTGCTGGCTGCAAACTGCCACTGTCTAGAGGTTTTCTTGATCGCTCTTTATCCATAAATTTGAAGTCTGTCCTGTTTTGATACAGTCATGGCACTTTTATAATCTTCATGGATCTAATTCGGATCACGACCTTCCCACTAAAAAAGCTTTTGGACCACCACAAGTTGGATTTCAAGCATCGACTAAGTGAGGGTACAATTGTCTCACTTGTCCAATCTCTATCCACTTTGCACTGCTTGGCTTTGAACCCTTGAGCCCAATTCTAAGGTACTCAACATCTCCCCTGCGCGTCATCCTCACCTTCCTGTCTAGCACTGTGTCTTCTTGCAATTCATTAAGATATTCAGGTAGAAGGTCATCAATAGAAGGCAATTGATTCTGCTCTTTGGGATCCTCAATTAGTGAAGGTTCAAACAATCTCAAGAAATCTGCATTTATGACTGAGTAGATGTGCATGTAAGCTGGTAGATTAAGGCGAAAAGCATTCTCACCAATCTTCTCAAGTATCTTGAAAGGTCCATACCTAATAGGCTTTAGATTTTTACCTTCACCTTGCATCCTATCCTTGCTGATGTACAGCCAGACTTGGTCACCAACTTGGAAACTATGCTCCATCCGATGCTTGTCATGCCTTGCCTTGTATTTGGCTTGGCTATTTTCTAGTTGTTCCTGTACTGCCTGGTGGATCTCTTAGATCTGTTCAATGAACCTAGTTTCCCTATCCACCTCACTGTGTCCCTCAACTATGGTGTCTTTACCAAAGACAAAATCCAAAGGAGACCTTGGTGTGAAACCAAAACAGGTCTCAAAAGGAGATCTCTGTGTAGAAGAATGTTTTGCTATGTTGTAAGCATGCTGCGCATAACACAAATGTTCATCCCAAAGCTTATGATGTTTGCTGCAATATCCCCTGAGTCACTGGATCATTGTCTTGTTAACTACTTCTGTCTGGCCATCAGTTTCTGGATGAAAAACTGTGCTTTTCTTCAGTTTGGTGTCCATTAGTTCCCACAGACTTGACCCAAACTTCCCCACAAATCAGGTTTCTCGATCAGATACAATGGAAGTGGGTAATCCAAAATGAACCCATACATGTTCAAAGAATAGTTTTGCAGTTTGTTCAACTGTAATCTGTTTATTACAAGGTATCAAAATACACATTTTGCTGAACCTATCCACAACAACATATAGATAATCATGACCTTTCCTAGATTTAGGCAGTCCTCCAACAAAATCCATGGAAACACTTTCCCAAGGGTGAGAAGGAACTGGTAGTGGAGTGTACAAGCCTAGTTTTTTGTTGCTGGGCTTACTTTTAGCACACATAGTACACCCTCTTACATATCTAGAAACTGTCTCATTCATTTTTGGCCAATAACAAAATCTTTGTAGCTGTGCAACTGTTTTACTTACCCCAAAGTGACCTGATATTAGAGAAGTGTGTGCTTCTTGAATTATCTTTACTCTTTCAGTTTGTGGAATGCATAACTTCCCACAATGGTATAAGAGTTGGTCCTTTACATGATAGTCCAATTCTTCTACTCTTTTGCCTTGACTTAAAGTTGCATATACATCTTTAAAGTCTATATCTTGAGCATATTGTTCAATGTAACTCTCATGTAACACAGAATTATGCTTAAGTATAGTAGATGCATTTATAATGGGTCTAGATAACATGTCTGCAACTTTATTATGTATGCCCTTTTTATATCTGATGACTAAATGAAACTGTTGTAGAAAACCCATCCATCTATAGTGTCTTGATTGCTGCAACTTAGTTTGGGAGTGTAAATATTGAAGTGGTTGATGATTAGTATGTATTACTATCTCTTTTCCCATCAAGTAATGTTTCCACTTTTTCACACTTTGTACTAATGCATACAATTCTTTATCGTATGTAGGATAGTTAACTACTGCAGAATTAAATGTCTCAGAATGATAACATATGGGTTTACCGTGCTGTGTCAACACTGCTCCCGTGGCATAGTCACTAGCATCTGTTTGGATCTCAAATGGTCTTTGAAGATCAGGCAGTGCTAGTATAGGTGTTGTACTAATCTTTTCTTTCAAGTTGTCGAAGGCTTTCTGCTGTTTGCTTCCCCACTGAAACACCTTGTTCAATCCTGTTAAAGCATGTAAGGGAGCTGCAATTAGGGAAAATTTAGAAATGAACTTTCTCCAATATTGTGTTGCCCCTAAGAAGCTTCTAACTTCTGTAGCAGATTTTGGGTTTATGCCAGTTTACAATGACTGCCACCTTAGAGGGATCTATCTTCAATTCACCACCCCCTTCTATATGACCCAAATAATTCAAATATGTTTTGCCAAATTCACATTTTGAGAGTTTAACATAAAGTTTTTCTCTTTTCAAAACATCTAGTGTCTGCTTAACATGCTTTAAGTGTTCTTCCCATGTTTTGCTAAAAATCAAAATGTCATCCACATACACAATAACAAAATCATCAAGAAAAGGCATGAGTACATCATTCATTAATCTCATGAAAGTAGCAGGAGCATTAGTTAAGCCAAAAGGCATAACCAGCCACTCATACAATCCCTGCTTTTTTTTTAAAGCAGTCTTCCATGCATCTTGTTCTGCAACTCTGACCTGATGGTATCCACTATGCAAGTCTAGCTTGGAAAAATAAACAACTTCTTTCAATTGATCTAAAAGATCATCTATGCGAGGAAGGGGATAACGATTTTTTATTGTTATCTTATTCAGTGCTCGGTAATCAATGCACATTCTCCACGAGCCATCTTTCTTTCTCACCAAAATGATTGGTGACCCACATGGTGATGTGCTAGGTCTGATGAACCCCTTCTCGAGAAACTCCTGCACCTGCTTCTTGATTTTAGCATTCTCTAAAGTAGACAACCTGTACATTCCAATGTTAGGCAATGGAGCATATTGCTGCAAAATAGTATCATGTACTATTTCCTTTTTGGGTGGCAGACCTTTAGGTTCTTGAAACAAGATGTCATACTCTGAAACAACTTTTTCTAAATCAGCTTGTTGTTCAGTATTACAGCCTTCAAATACATTGGTTTTATCAGGTTTCTTTTCCCTTACAACCATTAGTAAGAATTGTTTGCATGAATTTATCATTCTTTTCATCTGCCCTGAGTTTATGAGAGTATAATTATTCTTGAGCTTATGGGCTCTTACAAAGTATTCGATTCCATCTTTAACAAGTAGATACTTGTTCTTAGCTCTATAGAAAATAGCTTTTCTGTCATACAAGTAATGAGTTCCTAAAACAATTCCACATATATCCAAAGGAACTATGTCTAACTCAACCTCATCTACAAATGCTAACCCAAAAGAAAACTTGAGTTTGCACTGTCTAGTCACTTGTAGTTGTGCTATCATTTAACCATCCTAATGGGTATGGTTTCTTGTGAGGTGCAGTTACTAATCCCAACTTCTTTACAATTGCTTCAGAAATTAAATTTACTTGTGAGCCACTATCAAACAAAGTATCAATCTTTTGATGTTTGGAAATAACTCAAATATGGAAAAGCTCATGTCTTTTTCTCTCATTTTCTTCATCAATAGTAGATTGTGCAAAATTACTAGTAGATGCTTCAAAATTCTTACCTTCTATACCTGTGGCTGCAATATTTGTTTCATCTCCTGAGTCTGACCCCAAATCTTTCTGAATAGTTGCAGCAGCCTTCTTCAACTTACCCTCGAACTTCTTAGGTCTCAGCTCTGGATGCAGAATCCAACAATGCTCATCATCATGCCCATCCTTTTTACAGTGAGTGCATGAAGCCTTGCTCTTTTGTGTAGTATTAGCCTTCCTTGCTTTCCATTTACGCTTTCTTTTCTCCTTATTCTTGCTTGCAGTGGGTTGGGATGATCCCCCAACTTCTGGACTTCCATTCTTTCCTCTAGCTTCTAGATGAGTAGCTTGTATAGATACCTCATCTATACTAGTGGGATTAAACATTAGTGTGCCTCATGTAGCTGTGTAGACCACCAATGTACTTCAACAGAGTCTCAGGTGAGTCTAGTGAGATTCCTAGAATCAATGCTCTCTTTCTAAATTCTTGAGTATACCCTTGCACACTTTTCCCTTTCAACTGTCGAAGAGTTTGCCAACTCATCATGGCTCGCTGCATGCAGAAACAAATTCACTCCAGACAGAGATAGACTTACCATGTCTCTTTAGGTCAGCTTGGGTCCTGCCTTCCCACCAAACCAAGGTAGTGCCTCCAAGGCGTAGGCTTGCCAGCTGAATCTTGCTCTTGTCTGATTCAATACTCTACACTCTACAATAAACATCAATTTGTCTAATCCAATTGTCCAACTTTTCTGCATTCAACTCTCCATCATATATAGGCAAATCAAATTTAACATCTAGTTTGATCAAAGATGATTTCTTTTTATGTTTAAGGCTATTAGGAGGTGTGAGAAAGTGTTCTTCTTTCCGTTTTCCTTTTGAGTGGTCATGGAGGAAAGACCCATCTTCTCCTTTGTCTTGTTTGGAGCCTGATGCATCTTCATCCTTATGTTTTCTAAAGTCCTTATACATTTTTTCTACCATGGACCTTATGGCTAGGAAGCTATCTATGAATTGAGGGTCTGTCCCTACAGAACCTTCTTTTGAAATTGTCTTTCGAGAATATACTCTCCCAATTTCAGGATTAGTTTCGACCAACTCTCCTTCTCCTAAATTGAGCTTTGATCTAGTTAGCATTCAAAAGCTAAACCAACACAAGCTTGTCTAACCTTAACAGCCTAGAGCTTTGATACCACTTGATCTGAAAATCACTCGTGAGTGACCTCAGTTAATTAAGTGTTGAATGAAGGTAGTACAGACTCATGTGCTGGTGTGTGTCTATGCTATTTTAGGCAATGGATCGATCAGATTTCAAAATACACAGACTAACTGGAAAATGGAAAACAATAAGGAAAACACTGTAAGCAAATGCAAGAACAACGCAATTAATAAGGAGTTCATCCTATTCTCCAGGGCTACATCTCTGGTCCAACTTTCAGTGGTGGCCTTCTTTTATTGTGTCTTTAAAGCAAAGATTTATAATGAGGAGCTCAATTTGAGTCTCCTGAAATAGAGAATGTTTGGTAGGGTGGTTCTTGGATTCCCCAAGCCACTAGAGTGCACAGACTCTTTTCCTTTCCAAATCTTGACCTCTCTGGTCTTTAATGGGAGGAGCCCAATGTGGTGCTCAATTCTCGACAGATCCTCTTAGGGATTGCTTGAACCTCTCAAGCTTTCTGTCTGCTTAATGCTGCCTATGGTCAGCTCGGCTCTCTATTTTCTGCTTCTTGCTTTACTGTCCTTTCCGTCTCTCGGTCTCACTGTCTTTTTCTTTCTTATAGTGCTCCCTCTCCTTGTTCTTTTTCTGTTCTGCTCTCTGGCTGTTCATAGCTAAAAGAAAATCTATCTCATGACTACTCACTTTCTCTTCCGCCCTTTCGGTTTTCCTGCTTTTGTTCACTTGGAGTTCCCTGCCCCTGTGTCTTCGACAACGTCTCACAGGGAGTGGCCACTTGTCCTCTCACGAACTACGCCAGCTCTTCCTCGACGGTTCGGTATTTTCGGTTGCGTTGTGGAGTGACTCATCTGCCGAATCAATGGTCAAATAGGACGTCAAATTCTTATGTGTCGCGGCTTAATCCCCTGTCAAATCCGGTTCCTCCATCGGGCACAATCTCCACCGTCAGATCTGGAGCCCCCAGATCCTACGACGTTCGCTCATTTCACGCGGTTGACTTGCTCGACCGTTAGCGCGCGATGAGAGGTAGTTTTCTCTCTCATCTGCCGGACACGCGTCGCGCAATGTATGGAATCGCTCATTTTTCACCAAATCCACTTACCGCCCGAGGATGCCTCCGATATACTGTTGGTTTTGGAGCACGGGTCACACCTTTCACCTTAGAGCTTTCTCCACGGTTTCCCAGCTTCCATGTGACCGAGTGCTTCGGGGCTTTTCCTTCTCGAGGGGTTTTGCCCAGCGATGTGTGATTAGCCGCGCATCAAAAATGCCCTCTGTTTCCTTATCCGGGCTTCCCAAGTGCCAGTTTTGCCTCCTGCGCAGTCTCCATGGGCCTTGGTCAGCGAGCTTTGACCAAGGTCCTTGTCATTCCTTACTGGCTGCAAACTGCCACTGTCTAGAGGTTTTCCTGATCGCGCTTTATCCATAAATTCGAAGTCTGTCCTGTTTTGATACAGTCATGGCACTTTGATAATCTTCATGGAGCCAATTCGGATCAAGAATATTCATTGATCCATGGATGAAGCAAGTGTTTCAATAGAAAATCCAACCTATGGAGTTCATAAATAATTATATGATGACATAAGAGCAGTTCAAGGGGTTGAAGATCTTTCAATCAAGGAAGCTGCTGAAAGAAGTCTGGACAACCTAAAGGTAAAATGAGGTATGTATACTTGTATTTAAGTTTTATAATGTCATGTCGTATGGTTGTAGATCAATATTTCTATCTTGAAAAGCATGATCGAAGAAAAAGGATCTCCTCCTCTGAAAGGATGCAAAAAGACATAAGTCACACCAGATGAAATCAACATAATATGTCCTCATATGAAATATGAGGTGGTTGACTACAATGAAGAAACTCTGATTGAAAGCTAGTAGGAATGAAATGTGTGAGGAAGGAAGAGATCATGAGATATGCAACCTTGATGAAGGAAATCAACATCCAAAATATCAAGAAGACTTGACTATAAAATCTCCCGAAAAGATATGAAGACTCTGATGGAAAAGATGAAAACCCTGGACAATGGATATCTTTGGGAGATGTGTCAACATGTATGCAGGATGTTGATACCAACAAAAATATTTCATGATGAAGAGTCATATCGTAAGGTATGACTTGATTTAATATGTTTTGATTTCTTGAAAAATATATGGATAAGTTCATGCAAGGCCACTCAAACAAGAGTTGTAAATACAAGTACAACTAGCATTCATGTGGTGGATAGAAGAAGCATGATGAAGAAGTAGCCATATGACGAAGGTTCCAAATATGAAGAAGGCCACTTTCCATAAAGAAATGAATGACATGACAAGCCAGGAAGGAAAGTGATCGATGGTCGGTGCCCTACCAAGAAGAAGTTCAAACAAAGACTTCATGACATCAAAAGAAGAAGGAGATCCAACAACTGAAGGACCCAAGAAGAAGAAGTTGTTGATGAATGGACAAGTCCCTAGCTAAGAGGGAGTTCTAACAAGTTCCCAATTACAAAGGAGCTTGGTCAAGTTCCTGGTCAGAGGAAACTTGGGTATATCTTCCTCAATTAAGAGGAAGAGATAGACACATCATTCTTGTCTTCACTTTGGAAGAAAGAATGGAGGATTGGGTAATCATTTGGCATCTGATACTCTTTGAGGATGTGTAGGGAATCCAAGATAAGAGTAGGAAATAGGACCGATATTCTTTGAGGGCTGGGAACCCAAGACAAGAATAGTCCTAGAAGGTCATACTCAATGAACACCCAGGTGGGTATATACCTTGAGAGACAATGATGAAGGTGTCTACCATCATTGGTCTTGCCAACATTGTGCTATGATCTATTAAGAGATAGAGTTGTTAGTCAAGGCCTTGCTATGTGAAAATTTTGGTTATAATGATGCCATACAGATGGATTACTAGTCTGAATCTTTTTATGAGATCTCTTTAGTGTTGAATAGCCTTGTACCATTTAATGAATACCTCCCTAGTTAAGAGGGAGGGTTGAAGAAAATGTAACTAGGTTTGGTTTTCATTATGAATTGTAATTATAATATTATGTAAAAGAAGAAAAAATATTATTCCTCACATTGTGGGTTTCATGAACAAGATGTATTTACCATAGGTCAAAGACTTCTTCTTGATGCCTTCAGGATTTTATGTCTCATCATAACTATTATAAAAGTCATAAGGTCAAAGGATTACTCTCAAAGAACAAGTGTCACTATCCTTGTGCAAGTCGACTCTACAAAAATACAATGATCTCCTTGATGATATGCCAACCTAGCGTTAAGGAACTCAAGTCAGCTTAGTGTACTATAGCTGATCGATATATATATAAGGAGAAATGTTGAGTCAATAAACAAGTCTTTGGATAAATTGATAATACAGTTAGCGAAGAAGATATGCATACACAGTGAGCAAAGGTAATATATTGGTGAAGTCTCTAAATATATATCGTGTTAAGATCTCGGAAGTCTATACAGAACTCTCAGAGGTATATATCTGCACATAGTGATAACTCTCAGAAGTCTATACAAAACTATCAGAAGTATATATATCCACACACAGTGATAGCTCTTGGATGTCATAACATTACTCATGAACGGAGTAATCTATTCCTAAGGAGAGAACTATGGTAGCCGAGCAATAAGGAACCGAGGACTGTGACTAGACAACAAAGGTATAAGGAGACCAAGAACTGAAGGAGTACAATGATATCAAGTCTATAGACTATGGATTATAGGCCAAACAGTGCAGAGGATAGTGACAAACATCTTGGAGGTAATATGGTGTCAATTTTGTCAAGGGTCTTGGTATTCATCATCTAAATATCTATAAGAAGAGATTCAAGGGTTTTACTCTCAAGAGGAGAGGTTTTTCCTTGGATGGAGCCAACATTTTGTGTACGTGTACTTTGTTGTTTTTCTTGTTTTGATAACTGTTTGATGATTAAAGAACAAGCAAACATAAAGAAGTTAACTCAAGAAAATAAAAGACATCACAAGCAGTTGTCAATGATGGAAGAATCATTAATAATTTTCCCTAGGTTCTTCAACACGGAGTGTTATCGGGAAAACTAGTGTCCATTCAGAGCTGCTAGTCCCACTAAGATGGGTATCTATCTTAGAAACAAAAAAACCAAAGTTACTTGTGTTTTCCTTTATGAGAGATAGATGAGAGAGAAGCAGAGAGTACCAACCTCAGTCTTTCGCTAGTCTCCTTGCTTCTTTCCTCTCTCCCTTGCTAGAGCTTTCAGCACTTCTTTCTCACTTGTTTCGCTTCAAAGAACACCTGTAGAGTCAAAGTAGCAAAATACCATCAAAGAATAGAGATCTATAACCATAAACAATATAGGATTCGATGTACATTAACCATACAAATGCATATATAAATACAAGATTTAGAGATATACAAGTATATGGAGGAAAACTCAAATAGCTTTATTGATAGAAGTAGTAGAAGAGAGGATTACAACCAAGCTGTCTGATCCAACACCATCCTCCCAGCATGAAAGCCCTCTTCACCTCATAAAAAGCAAGATCACCCAACAATACAATGTCTCAAGGAGAAACCAACAGCGCTTCCTTACAAATTACAAAATTCTAGCCTTTGGATCTCTAGGATGAGGGATCCATATATAGATGTTTGCAGGGGAGTGAGTCAGCTTCTGGGATTTTGATTAGTGTCATTTCACTGATAGTTCTTGGTTCCACTTGGAGATTTCATGATCTCTTACTCATCCCTGGGCGAATTCAGAGAGGCAAGTGTCATATGAGCAGTTTCTAGAAGATTCTCTGGGTTTTCACCTAGAAAACTGCCTCTGCCATTTGTCTACTCTCGCTCATCGCACCCTACAGAAGGGATTTTCAGTATGCATCGCACCCTCTGTGTGTAGCAGGTGAGATGCATCACACCCTTAGCATGGAGCAGTCTGTATGGTCCAGTTTTGACCAGTTCTAAGCAGTTTTTCAGGGAGAACTTCTGGGAAATGATGTAATCAGTTGACCTTGATCCTTTAGGGTATGAAACAAAACTTTTAGGGGTTTGAGAGCCCTTGGTTTATGGACATGTGTGATTGGGGTTACAGTGCCCAAATATGTCTATAACGGTTTCCCCCTAAAGCATGAGGTCATAAATCTTCTGATGCTGGGTGAAATGCTTTATCATGAGGATCCAAGGTTTTTCAAACTGGAAGATGACCTGTAATAAGATACAATACAATACATTATCTTCATAATATTTTCATGATCTAGCTGAGGCAGGAATTCCCATGCTCAGCTTTATAAATTCATTTTCATGTACATAGGACAGACAATCGTCTGTGTGGCAGACTGATGATTCTGGTAGAGCCATCATCCCTTAGTTTGGATGATTATTTGTGCAGCTATGATGTACATTTGATGTCTTTATTTTCCTGAATATCGCAGCCCGAATGGATGAAACTAGATCCAGGGTCTTCAAACTCGTTCAATATTCGCCCGAAGTACAAGTTGATCCATGTGAAAAGATGTTCTGATGTTGAACATGGAAAGACATCACCTGATTACCAGCCAATGATGTAAGCTGTTAACAGGTGCGAGAGGAATCACTGATAATGATAATGACCCTCAAGGTACTGCAGTACAATTCACATGGTGTGAATACATGAGTCGATGTCGAACACCACGCAAAATCTTTCGGTCGAAGGCCATTGATGTAAACCTGTCGCCGGAAGTGAGAAACTTGCCATTGAGGCATGCAAGCTTCAAAGTACTGAAAGGGTTGTTCCTAAGTCAACTTCTTGGATAATGAGCTAACGTTGACAAGAAGTCACCCGTCATAGGAGGGTCTTAATGAATCCCACATCTACGACACGGAATGGAGAAAATGATTTTTTGGAGGTGAAAACAATCTGATGATACAAGGTTCATGGTGGTGGTCATGAAAGAATGGAGCGTTAAGGTATTGCAGCGGATGAGGCGTTAGCTGGGTTGGTGAATTCTTTGAGCGACTTCTCTTGAACATATCGGTGACACTGGAATGGATTGGTAGCGTTAACCCCAAAATGGATGGTATGGAGGACCAATGGTGATATGACCGGTGAACGGAATAAAAAGCCTTCCTCAGGGCTAAAAAGGAGCCTTCAATCCGAAGAGTCCCTAAAGACCATATCATGGGTGTGAACCTTCCTTACATCCAAGGGACCACAGATAGGATTGCGAGGGTTCTAAGAAGGTACGATGTGCCTGCAACTTTTAGACCTCTCCGCACGATCCGTAGCTCCCTCAGGTCTGTGAAAGACCCTATTGACCCTAAGGACATGAAGGGCGTATATGTCATTCCATGTTCCTGTGGGACCCCTTATATTGGTGAAACTGGTCGCTCTATCAATCAACGTATTAGCGAGCATTCAGCTGACTTAAGACATGGTAGAACCAAGTCCTCTGCCCTAGCTGAACATGCGGGGAAGACTATGCATCATGTGTGTATAGAGGATGCTCAAGTCATTGCCAAAGTTGCGCAGTTTCACCATCGCAAATTTAGAGAGGCCCTAGAAATTGAGAAAAGGCCGAACAATCTTAATAGGGATGATGGCTGGAAGATTAGCAGTTGCTGGGTCCCAGCCTTGTCTTCCTAGCCTCCTCTTTCCCCTTTGGTTAGGTCTTAGGGTTTCTATCTTCCCTCTCCTCAATTTCTGTTCTTGGCGGGTGTGTCTTGGAATGCAGGGGGTAGTAATTTGGTTTTAGTTGTTTCGGGCCAATTATGGCTTTTATCCTATCCGAGGGGGTAATTCAAAATTTGATCAGATTCCTTGCTTTGTTTTTTAACTAGTTATTTCCTTTAACTGAATTCATATGTATTTAATTAAAATAAACCTTTTTTAAACCTTGTAAGTAAATAATTTTAGTAATAAATATTGATTGTTTAATGGATATAAATTACTAGGTTAGATTAACATGTGCTTTAATTATGGTATTTACTTAACTAGAATACTATTTATAAGATAAAAATTATTAAGTAAATATAGAATATTTAATAAACATAATTAGTGTATGAACTTATCATAATTAATAAAAATGTTTTAAATTTAGAGGAGATCTAGTTCACCTTTGGACCCTGAATTTTAATAAGTATTACACAGTTACCTATTGTAACTATTTTATAAGAATATTTGTAATTTAATACTATTTATTATATCTAAATAATAATAAATTTAGGTTATTTGAAAAAATTTAATTTATTAATGACCTTTATATTTAATTTACCTTATTTATATTTAATTTACCTTATTTATTAATGACCAATAATTCTTGTTTACCTTTGGACCTCTTGGGTTTAAACAGTTATTATTAAATTAATACACACTTACCGATTGTAACTTAATTCTAGGAATAATAGTAATTTAATACGATTTAATTTAAATAATTTGGGGATAATATTAAATATAGGTTATTTAATAAATATGATGATATAATGACCATTATATTTATTACTCAATTAACTAATAATAATTAATGCTTCTATTAATAAAAATCAAGGGTTTGACTTTGATCCTCAGGTCAAAATTAGCCGTTGCAATATAGCCGTTGGAGTCTCTGCACACTCTATTTAATCAAGCTTAGCCTGATCAGTTCTTCAACTTGTCCTGACGATGAACCACACTGGTTGGTTCGAAACGCGTCGACAAAAGATTGATTATGTGATTTTGCCGAAGATATCCAGGAATAACCCAACCTGACTCAATCATGGTGATGGAGTGAAAGTGTCATGTTCAAGAGCGACCTTCTAACAATGAAGTTCTTCAAGTTTTCTTCCCTTTTTCCCCAGTCATTGCTGACCACTACCTATTTATTTTTGTCAAGCTTGAGGAGGATAACATATTCTTGTTCTATAATTTTCCCTTCGGGCAAACCTGTCACTATGTTTTAGCGAGCCTAGCGACAGTGAAACTCGCTCTTGTCTGCATGGAAAAGTTTGTCGCTATTGTTTCAACGAGTTTAACGATAAAGATAACTCGGTCCTTTTCAATTTTAGAGAGTCTAAAAAGAGACGGAAAGGAAACTCCAGTAGTCCTTTTTCGTAGTATAATCCCTTAAGTCCGAAAAAGTATAAAATAATATGAAAGGGATGAATTTTCTGATCACTTTAGCGAGCCAAAAAAGACAAGTGCTCGATATTTTTGTGTAATGATCCCTCAGGTCCAAAAAGATTAAGATATAGAGGAGGGATAGCACTTCCAATTATCACTTTAACGAGCTGGAGAGGCCAATTGCTCAACAATCGTTTCATATTTTACGAGTCTAAAAATAGCTTAAAGGAGACTTGTTTTTTGAGGAACGAGTGATGTTTCTGGATAGCAACTGGTTCCAGGTAAGTTTTGGAACTTTTCAATCATGACAATGTAAAGAAGGTGGCTAATAGAATCACTCATAGCAGTTGTTCCTCAAAAGGGTAAACAATCAAGTGGAGGCGTATGATCGACTAAAAAAAAGTGGAGGTGATGGTAAGAACACGACCAAGGTTCAAAAGCTGATAGCTATGCAATTGCAAAGGTTATTTACCGAAGGTGGGTTCATTTTTTAATGAGCTTGAACTCTGGGGGAACATATGCTCATTGCTAGGTTTATTTTTTAACGAGCTTGAACTTCGCGTAAACCTGCTCGTGCTAGTCGTATAATAAGGATGTCTCTCATTAGTAGGTTCATTTTTTAGGGAGCTTGCCCCATGCGAAACTTTGCTCCAGAGCCTTTTGTATGCAAGCTAGGAACGACCAACTACTGTCCTAGGGGTTAAAGAACTACTGAGGTTAGGTAGGATGGTTTCTCGGTAGGAAACATCTCCTTTACTTTGCTGTTTCTGTTGGTCCCGACAAAGGTGAATGGTTGACCAGACCAATCACCTAACTTAAGCAGTTGAAGTTAGTAAAACTACGGGGTTAGAGTTACGTTGGTCACTTTTCACTTGCGTACAAAAAGGTTTGCATGCCCCTAGGTATAAAGAAGAGTAAAGTTTCTAGGTTACCATACGGAAGTTCTTGCATTAGCAAGATTGTTCCATCCACGTAGCAGACAAAACACTTCCTTGGCTTTGTCCATCGAAATGGACAAAGGTGAATGGTGTCAGTTCCAATCACATAACCTTCGACGAGGAAATGATATTTCCAGACTGATCCCATTTTCCTAAACGGACGGGTGTGTCAGATTGGTCATATATCCTATGAGGAAACACATCTTATATCTGGGGTTTTTCCTACCGAAGCAGGCCAAGGTGCATGCCCCCTGGGTTTAGTCACATTCACCGAATCACTTGCTCTCATCAGGTGGACGAACTGGAGGTTGATGAGACATTCCTTGTGCAAAGAGACCAGTTAGGGATGGCATTTGACTAGTAGCTGTGTTTGAACCAGGGAATGAAAGCTGGTCAATGAATTTGACCATTCTGCCTTCATACGGGAAACACATCACCCAAAAGAGTGAGGAAACAATAGCTCCCATGTTGTAAATGTAGTCACGCCCAAGGAGTAGATTGTAATCTAGCAGCCCTTGGACTACCATCACGTTTAGATGAACGGTTTTCCTTCTCAAAGTAATAGGCACATTTGGAAGGATCCCTAACGGTCGACTGGTTCCTTTGTTGAAGCCTGACAGATTTCGAATCTTAGGCAGAAGCGATGGTGAACCAAGTGCTTTCCAAGTAGTTGAAGAAAGGTTACTCATAGAAGCCCCTTCATCTATGATAGTACCAGCCATGATCATTCTGTAAGCTTATACTATGATTCAGAATGGTACATTAGATGGTAGGCGGGGTCTCCCTTGCAGATTCCAATCGAAGGAAATGACTAGATTGCTTGGAGGAGGGACCGAATAAACGGCCGGATGAATGTCTGATGAACTTCCTTCCTGAGATAAAGGAACGGGTAGATTGCCCCCATGTTCATCGGATTTTGTGTTAACAAAAAAAATAATTGAACGATGTCGTTCTCATTCTCTTTGGGGACTGTATCATCCGAAGATGGACCTTCTGAAGACAAGATTGGGTCGACTGCCGTCTTGACTTGCTGACTTTGGTCCAGTGTGGACTCAGATGGTTTATCTTCAATGATAGGTGCTTCGACCGAAAACAAAAGTGTATCAGTCGGATTTTCAACTAGCGATGGACTCGGCAAGAGTTTCTTGTATCCAAAAGGAAGTCGCTGCAGTGAAGCAGGATGGTTATCCAAGACTCTTTTAGCTTCGTCCAGGAAAGGACAACGATGGAGGGTAGGATCGCATTCACACAGTTTACAAGGAAATTTGGATCTTCCTTTCTGTCCATTGACTTCATTTTCACTAGTTGATGGTGCGCTATCAACATGATCGTCAGAGGTTGAAGACACTGGATTGTGCAATCAGGGAGACCAGTCCCTCAGGATTCGTGGGATGCAGGGACAATCTCGATGATAGTGGTCTCCCTTGCAAATGACACATGGAGATTTAGGTTTGGAAGGTGCAGTGTGTGGATTTTCGCCAGATGATGCATGGTTTCCCCCTTTCGCCATTGGCTTCTTCTTCTTCTTCTCCTTCCCTTTCTTCTTCTTCTTAGTTACTTGGTTTTTAGTGTTACTAGTTTCACCAAGCGAAGAAGAAGAAGGAGAGGGAGAAACAAACGAAGTAGAAGGTGGGGGAGCAACTTCAGTATCATCTGGTTGCTGAGGAATTACAGTGTTTTGAACGACAGAGGTCGAGAAAAGCCATACTGGCAGGCCAATTGTGAGTCCTGGAAGGGACAATGTAGCCATGTGTGGAGCACCAACATCTCCCCAAGAAGAGAAAGGACTAGGATTCCCCCCAAGGGAAAATCCTTGATTGGTGGACTCCATTTTCTCAACCTAAGACCAATGAGGGAACAGTGATGTTATTCCAATTAAAATAAATTTTATGACACTTTGACACAACTTGCTTTTTCAATTTTTAAGAGTAAAGAAAAAGCTAAAGATGACTCTAGTCACCTTGAATTTTTAATGAGCCTGAAGTGACAAGTGCTCAGATGGAACTTTTCTTTTAAGGAGTCCGAAAAGGAATGAAAGTGATTACTCTGGAAATCTAGACAGAGGGATTACCAAACCAATCGCAAAACTAAAAAATACTTTTTAAGGTACAGTGGTCAATCTTCCCGAATGTTGTGTTCAGTTCATTGCCATCGACAGGGCAGCAGAGACGGATTCCTAAGGATAAAGGATATAGCCTATTGTGGTCTCCCAATATATACTCGACGGTACGTGGGAGCACAAGTTCGTACTGGCACTTGTCATATCAAAGAGGAGGAATCACCAAAATTACGATGAAAACGATAGTTACCAGGCTTTACGATGCCAGAATACGTCTCTAGCCTAGACTTCTAGATGTTGTGCGTTAGGTTCCAAAGCGTTTTTATGTTCATTGAAGTTTATTTTACAGTTCATCTTTCTTAAGAAGTTTACCTTTAAGTTTCACCGCATGATGTATATATACAATTCCTAAACATGCAATCTAAGATGATAAACAATCGTTTACTTTCTTTTAGCAATGAAAATCCTAGCTACTAAGGAAAGAGAAATAAAATTCTTTCAACATAGAGCAGAGAGCACACACTAGATGCACTTTTCCTAAATCAATTTCCGCATGCAGTCTAAATGAAAATGCACATGCATGTATTTATTTTTCAGTTCCCTTAATGTGAGAATGACAAAAAGAAAACTAAGTAAAGATCTGAACTATTTTCTTTCAAAGCAACAATACTAACAATTTTCTCTTTTCAAAACAAAAGGAAGACTAAGACGACACTTTACGATTTCGAATTTAAAACTTCTTTCGATACTTGAAATACTAATAATTTCAAAATCAAGTACAATGGGAAAAGTGTAATCAACTATCTAAAAGAAGAAGACTTTACGACACTCTTTTTCTTTGACTGAAAACGACACTTGCAACACTTTCAAATCAAAAGACGGTATTTCGATTAAGCTGCTATTTGCAAAGGAGCACTGTAAATGATGAAAAATACATTAAAAAAAATTCACAATTCCTTATCAATGGAGGCTGAATAATGCAAAGGAAGAAGGTTTCAACAGTGATAGACTGATCATAGACAACAAAATTACTGAATAAAGTTGAAGACAATGAAGAAAAAACCAAAATCTGGAGGCAAAAACAGTCTCACTCAATCATCACACCTGTAACACAGGGAAACAGGGATGCATCTCACCTGCAACACACGGGAGGTGTGATGCATCCAGGTTGCCAATGAGAGACAGTGCGATGGTCCAGGGATGAGACTGAGCTTGTTTTTCACTCACAGTTTGCAGCTAAGTTCAGGGGTTTAGGCTGAGCTTTTGATAGGCAATAAACACAAAGTATAGGGAATGATCTAATGAGGTTATTTGAGCTACCACCAGGGCACTTAGGATGTTTTCAATTCAAATGTTCAGTTCATAAACCACCCGGAGATTGAATGAAGTAGCGTTGATCTACTTTGCAGTTGCATAGAAAAAGTAGTTCGAAGGCTAGATGGCTTAACTTTAGGCTCTGTCTGTAGTTTATAAAGCAAACAACAGTAACAAAACAAACAAACTATTCATTCCCCAGTGGAGTCGCCATTTTGTTATCGGGAAAACTAGTGTCCATTCAAAGCTGCTAGTCCCACTAAGATGGGTAGCTATCTTAGAAACAAACAAACCAAAGTTACTTGTGTTTTCCTTTATGAGAGATAGATGAGAGAGAAGCAGAGAGTACCAACCTCAGTGTTTTGCTAGTCTCCTTGCTTGTTTCCTCTCTCCCTTGATAGAGCTTTCACCACTTCTTTCTCACTTGTCCTGCTTCAAAGAACACCTGTAGAGTCAAAGTAGCAAAATACCATCAAAGCATAGAGATCTATAACCATAAACAATATAGGATCAGATGTACATTAACCATACAAATGCACATATAAATACAAGATTCAGAGATACACAAGTATATGGAGGAAAACTCAAATAACTTTATTGATAGAAGTAGTAGAAAAGAGGATTACAACCAAGCTGTCTGATCCAACACCATCCTCCCAACATGAAATCCCTCTTCACCTCATAAAAAGCAAGATCACACAATAATACAATGTCTCAAAGAGAAACCAACAGCACTTCCTTACAAATTACAAAATTCCAGCCTTTGGATCTCTAGGATGAGGGATCCATATATAGATGTTTGTAGGGGAGTGAGTCAGCTTCTAGGATTTTGATTAGTGTCATTTCACTGATAGTTCTTGGTTCCACTTGGAGATTTCATGATCTCTTACTCATCCCTGGGTGAATTCAGAGAGGTAAGTTTCATATGAGCAGTTTCTAGAAGATTCTCTGGGTTTCCACCTAGCAAACTGCCTCTGCCATTTGTCTGCTCTCGCTCATCGCACCCTATAGAAGGGTTTTTTTAGTATGCATCACACCCTCTGAGTGTAGCAGGTGAGATGCAATGCACCCTTAGCATGGAGCAGTCTGTATGGTCCAGTTTTGACCAGTTCTGAGCAGTTTTTCAGGAAGAACTTCTGGGAAATGATGTAATCAGTTGACCTTGATCCTTTAGGGTATGAAACAACACTTTTAGGGTTTTGAGATCCCTTGGTTTATGGACATATGTGATTGGGGTTGCAGTGCCCAAATATGTCTATAACACAGAGTTGGCATTCAACATAGCTTATCATCCGTAGATAGATGGACAGACAGAGAGGGTCAAAAGGATATTGGAGGAAGTGTTGAGGATGTATGTGATGCCTCAATAGTAGAAGTGGAAGAGTATGTCCCTTTGGTAGAGTTCGCATACAACAACGGTTATCAAGATTCATTGAGGATGAGTCCTTTTGAGGCATTGTATGGGTGGAATTGTAACACTCCTATTAGTTGGAGTGGTCTGGTTAACAGGATACTGATTGGACCAGATATGCTGGCAGACATGGAACAAAAGATTAGGTGATCAAGAAGAATCTAAGGGCAACACAGGATAGGTAGAAAAGCTATGTAGATCGTAACAGGTTTTTTAACGAGTTCCAGGTTGGGGAATAGGTGTACTTGCGCATCAAACAGAAGAAGAGCTCCTTGCAAATTAGATCTTGTGGCAAGTTGGAACCACGGTTTTGTGGACCCTTCAGTATCATTGAGAGGATTGCGCCAATAGCCTATCAAATTGCACTTCCTCTGACAATGAAAGTCCATGATGTTTTCCATATATCATTTCTTAAGAAGTATGTGAAGGATGTTGATCATGTGATTGACTGGTCTATATTGTAGGTGGAACTAGATGGATAATTCCAGCATGAGCCTCAACGCATATTGCAGAAAAAGGTGTTCATGCTCCGTAACTGAGCAATCGAGCAAGTTAAGGTGTAATGGAAGCACTTTGGGCCCGATGAAGCTACATGGGAGATGGCGAATCAGATTCGGGCTATGTATCCTTCCTTATTTTCTGGTTGAGACAAAGAATTTTTGGCTTGATGTTTTGATGATGTTGGTTTATGTACATATGTATATGGATGTAAATACCGCCACGAGCTGTGTTATAAATCTCCACTGTGCAGTATGTTGTTATGATGTCATGTTATTATGTTGTTATGTTGGTTTTCTTTCAACATGATGATCATTGTAAACATTGCATCGAGCTAGGTTATAAGGCTCCATCGGCAGTATATATGTTGCTTACAATAGTTTTTTATTATAAGTGTTGTTGAACACCGAGGACAGTGTTCCCCTACGGGGGAGGGTTCTGTAACAACCTCGGTGCAAATTCCATGTAATAAAAGTAAATAAAGGCAAAATAATAACCACAGATGATGAGACACTTATTCCAAGCTGAATGTTGGGCAAAATCCTAGTGATGGTGATCACTTGTGATTCTTTGTGGCTAAGGAAATTGGAAAAGGCAGTGGCTAAGGCTTTGGAAAGGAAAAATGACATTTTTGGCACATTTATTTATGAAAATAATGGAAATTAGGAGCAAAGGGAGGTGAAGTGTCATCGATTTCATGTGAGGAGGAAATTGAAGGAAAATAATGGAAAATGAAGAAAATAAAGGCCTCATTCATAAAAAGGATTCTGAGGATCAGTTGGTAACCTTTTGTTAGTTCAGTTTTGGAGCTCTCTCATTACTCTCTCTATCTCTCATACTCTTGGAGACTTAGAGTTTTCTTGGAGCACTCTTGGAGGATGTGGCATACTTGGATTCTTGGAGCAAGGAGGCAAAGGAAGAGGAGAAAAGTGCAAGAAGGGATCAAGATCAACAACTAAATTAGATTTTCTTGCAGGTACCAAGTTTCATGTATGTTTCCTTCACTAGTTTTGGCATGCATGGCATATGCATGTGGATTTTTAGTTGTGATATGTCAATGGCATGGAGGATGGCCAAGATTGATAGTGGATTGCCTAGCCTTGCCATTTTATAGATAGCCATGGTGATTATGGGTTTATCTTCATTGTTGTGTTTTTTTTTTGGTTCTCATGTTTCCTTAGCTTGGGTTGAGTTACTAGTCCTAGAGCCTTGGTTGGACAAATGCTCGGGAGCCCTAGAACAACTTGGGTTGAGTTACTAGTTCTGGAGCCTTGGTTGGACAAATTCTCTGGAGCCCTAGAACAACTTGGGTTGAGTTACTAGTCCTAGAGTCTTGGTTGGACAAATGCTCTGGATCCATTGGTGGATTGAGTTACTGGTCCTAGAGCCTTGGTTGGACAAATGCTCCGGATCCTAGTAAAAGCTGTGGGTTGAGTTATTAGTCCTAGAGCCTTGATTGGAAAAACACTCTGGAGCCTCGGAAGGCTTGAATAAAGACTGATCTGATGATGGTTTTGTGATGTTCGACTGTGAAGTCAAATCACCGTTTGATGGGTTGAGTTAGATGGAATCTGGAAGCCCTGAATGGTTTTTTATTGATGTGTTCTATGTAATCCCACATTCATGCTCAGAATATGGCACGGGGGTGAATGACTGAAGAGATATTTGGCTCAACCATTCTACAGTCGGGTGGAACATGGAAGTCCCATCCCAGGTTTGGGTTTTTCATCATTAATGAAAGGGTATTTTTCCTTGTATTTCTATGAGAATTTTGAAGGATTATATGTGGACTATATCGTTGTACTTTCATGAGTATTTCTACTGCTATTATGTCGGTTATGTATGTATTTTATAACAATAGACATGTGTGGATCTCATCATGTTTTTACTTGTAATTGAATGATCAATGCATCTATGACCTAATGCATGGAATGGAAGTTGATGTGTTGAGGCATAAATGGTTCTTAGCAATTCTCAGCTAAGTATGAGACCCCTATGCTTAGAACTATTAATTACACCTGTAGATTACACAGTTGCAATATGTTTGACAAAATTCATGTCATGGCTAGTAGGGGTCCATTCAAGGTCTTAAACTAGTGATTGCTTTAGTACTGTCATTTCCATGTTATTTTTCTGATTTAAAGATATGTATCAATTATGGGCAGTGACCTTGGCTCTGGGTTTGAAAAAGTGCTTAAAATCTCGAAGTCACTGACTTAACATTGACAACTTTGGTCTGTGGTCACTGGTAGGCAAGCCTGTGAGATTGAATTTGTGTTCTTGTTCGCTCCCTTGCCCATAGCATGAGAGTGAATGTGTCCTAAGAGATCCAGAACATCAGTGGGACCCAGGGATATACTGTCTTAGTGGCTGACATGTCTCCTGAGGATTCTGAAGCTAAAGTTGGATGTATGTATGGTGTGTTCCCGTTGGTTCCACTTCCTTAACATGACTTAGGAGGTTGAATCATATCATAATGGCCTCTCATCGCATGTTGATCCAGGTCCCGGTGTGAAGAAGGACCCTTCCAAGACCTTTTACTTTCGTGATGTGTTAAATTTTTTTTTTTTAAATAACATTAATGAATTCATCTGCATGTGGAAAAGAAGAGGAACAAGACAATCATCAACACATGAAAACATAAGCGTTGATAACGGAGTTCGTCCAGGAGAGGCTACGTCTCCGGGCCCCGGTATCAAGATGGTGTAGGCCGCTGCATTAAGTGTTGTCAATAACGATGATGTACACAAGATATGATGTTGTGATCATACAAGGAAAAATGCCCTCACGCAGGAGTGGCTCTAAGAGATGTTCCACAACTGGAACTCTCAATCAAAAGACTCCTATCAGTATGACACAAAACATGCATGGGGAGCATCCTGCCAACATGGCACAAAAGGGATGTCAAAAACAAAACACATGCATGATGACAACAAGAGTATCCCAGCAACATACAACAAGGGATCTCAAAGCATAACCTGAAGAGTTATGACAGCAAATACATCACATAGAAGATTCCACATCAAATAAGCAAGGAATCATGACAACATATAATAAATAAGATCCTGCCTCAATATCAATCAAGGATCCGTGCAGCATAATGTAATAAGAAGAAATACATGAAAAAATCATATACCTCACACCATGGGCCATCTGAAGAAGTGGATGTTCATATCTTTAGCAAAAACGATCCATGGTGAATAGCATTGTTCACATTGTCGATGTGCAGGCAAGGCCATTACCATTCTGGACTTTGGCTTCCCTTGCATCGTTAATTTTTTGGCTTATCGCAATCAGAAACAAAAGCTATCAATGTGCTGAAGCTTGCTCGGCCATCGATCTCACAACATCGATTTGAAGAGGGAGACTGTTCTAGACTCCTCGGGCTCTGTAGCTCTCTGGCTATCTGGCTTTATAGCGCTTTGGCTATGTCACTACAACTCTGCGGCTCTGCCTGACCTTCTGGTTCTTTGGCTACCTTCTCATGCTACCTCGATCATGCTCTGTGGCTCTACGGCTCTCGGCACTCTCGCTTTCCAGCTCTCTGGCACTCAGGCTTCTCTGAGTAAACCTGCGGCACTGTCCAGCCATCTCTGTCTATCTGGCCCTCTCGTGTTGCAGCTCTCCATTAGGCGCCACCTATTTATTGGGATGATTTTGGCATTCAGGCTCTCTGTCCTCTCGCACAGGCTCTCTGGCTCTTTCTCCCTTTGGCACACCACCTCTGGGCACTCTGCCTCCATTGTGTTTATAAAATGTTTTGGGATAAGGCCGCATAAAAATCGGGGTCTGTTTTGTTTAGGAATAGAAGCCGTTTGAACAGAAGGTTCGGCTGGCGCAAAAAAACCACATAAATGCCTTTTTTTCTGTTAAAATAGACAAATATATGTGGGAACCAAAAATACACAGAAAACATTGAAAAATCTGATAATTTGGACTTCAAATTTCATCAAATCGGGCTTTATTTGCCTATTGGGTCCGCGCTGATCACAAATCGCATATCGCTCTATCAATGGCCCTACATATCGGGGGATCACCAATTGCCAATTGTCAATACAACGATCCGCCAATCGTCGATACACCGATTAGATTTGGACTGTTGATTTGTTTTTCAATCCGATGGCGGAGATCGCGCATCGTTGATCGACATATCGCAATCGCTGTGGCCCGGGGTTCTTCGCCGATGCCAATCCGATCGCTCCTTCGATTGCTGATACCGATCGCCAATATCGCAATCGCAAGTCGGTGCTGCTGGGGTCCCTATATCGCATGCCTGCCTTCCTCCGACCTGATATATCGGAGATTGCCGATCGGGGGTTATAAAGGCCCGATATCGCACATTGAATGCCCCCAACTCTGATTAATCGAAGATTGTTGATCGGGGGTTCTAAAGGCTCGGCCTTAAGTCCACCCTTTGCACTTCTTCCGATGTGATTTGCCTTATAAGGCTTTAAGTCCGTTTTTAGGGGAAAATGCCTCATTTTCAAAGGAACAAAGGCGAACTATTTTCGCGATAACTTCAGCATCCAAACTTAGATTGAAGAACCGTTCACACCTCCACGATTAGGAAGGTGAGACTATGCTCTGGTCCTGGTTCGAAGTCATTCTCAACACTTTGATTTTCGAGCGTTCATAACCCTATTGGTCCTATGTGTCTTTCTGGAACCACCTAGATCAATCCTCCCCACTGAGGAGCTTTTGGTCCTCCAAAAGCATGAAAAATAATTTGCAATTCTCTCTATACCCTGTCTGCATCACCATCGTCCTGAAAAGGTCTCGCTTCCATCTTCTTCACCTTTGTTCTTCGAAGCCTTAAGCGACGAACCAACACCTGCTACATCAGCAACCTGTAGTACATTGTTTTACAAATTACATGCTTGAATGACATGACCAAATAATGACCCAAACGTCCCATACTTGCCACGAGTTTATAACTCATACTCGGTGGTCAAGTTTACAACAAGATGGACGTAATACTCCAGCTATGACAACAAGGCCAACCCATCATGGTTGCTTCAAAAAGTGATGGAAAACACATCATCACTGCAACAGATGATTTACAATCATAAGGCCAAACACTATTGTTTCGACAAGTGATGGGAACACAACATCACTTTCAGATTTTTTAACATGCAACTCATACGACTCAAAACATGACCAGACATCATTGTTGCTGACTACGTGATGGAAACACATCATCATGTTTACATTTTAAAATCCAACAAGCGATTTACAAAAGAATGACCATGAAACGACAACATGTCTAGAAACCATTTCTCACTGATCAATGTGAATGGGTCACCTCCTTGAGGTGATTTTGCTTGTCGAACAACTGCTTTACTTGGTTCACGCACTGATGCTTTGTCTTTAAGGCACTGCTCTGGATGGAGCTTCCAGCAAGTGGCTCTTTGATGGCCATTTCTGTCACAATGACTGCAATAGGTTTTCTTCCTCCATATCTGCTTAACTAGTTTCTTTTCATTATGTTGAGAGGGTCTTTCACGCCTCATGAGTGCTGCCATTCTTTTCCAACTCTTAGAAAAGGTATGGTTAGGTAAACCACAAAAGGTACATGTTTTTCTATGCCTTGATCTTCGTTCATTAACAACATGATAATAATCAAAATGAACATTCGAAGATTGAAAATGGTTATACCTTCCCTTGCTATTTCTTATGTCACTATGGCGATGAGAGCTTGCCTCAGCTCTCCCCCTACAATGGGCACTGCTATGGGATGATGGGGATGTTTTCCCATCATTCTCTTTCCACGATTATGTCTCAGATGAATCTAACACCTTCGAGCACTCTCCTTTAGTGTATGTCGAGCCTGAAAATGGATGTTCGTGCACAACCTCCAAAGGTGGAGTTATGCCTTGGTTATTAACACCAAGTTCTTCTTTCTCCTCGTGCCTCATCCTTGTAAGGAGCCTCATGTTTGTACCTGTAATTGGGATCTCCAAATATCCAACAGACATCATACTATGAGAAGATGAAATCGAAAGGAAATCAACATATTTTAACTTCTCTTTCGATTTGGAAAGATCTGATGAGGGCTGCTCATCATTCGTCATTGGTGGTTCGCTAACTGTCTCAGCACATTCCCCAACTTCTTTCCTGACATACCCAAGTCTTGCCTGACGGGGTAATTCCTCTACTTTGATGGGGTTGAAAATTCCTTGGCCATTAACGCCCAAGCCTTTTCCTTCATATCCCATTCTCTTCAACAATTCGGAGCCAATTCCTGCGGTGTGATTTTCAAACATAGCGAAATCATTATTAGGAAACATACATGAAGATGGACAACTACTTTTTAACTCACATGGGTCTCGCTGCAGCTTTTCCAAGGCCTCGTCCTTTGCTTGCAGCTGTCGTAGCAAACTTTGTTTTTCCTCTTTCTCTTCATGTAGACACATCTTCAATTCATCATTCTCTGTTTGAAGATTATGTTTGTTTTGCTTCAATTCCTCCACGGCCTCTTCTGTGGCTTGCAACTACAATTGCAACCGCTCCTTTTCATCTGTCTCTTTCTGTAGAGTTTCATACACGGTTTCCACTCTTGGAAATGTTGAGCATGGTCTCATACATCGCTCTTTCATCTTCTATCATTTTTCACACTGCAATTCACATCAACGCAAAGACCGCACCGATACCACTTGATCCAGGTCTGGGTGTGAAGAAGGACCCTTCCAAGACCTTTTACTTTCATGATATGTTAAATTGCTTTTTTTGAAGAACATTAATGAATTCATGTGCATGTGGAAAAGAAGAGGAACAAGACAATCATCAGCACATGAAAACATAAGCGTTGATAACGGAGTTTGTCCAGGAGGGACTACATCTCCGGGCCCTGGTGTCAAGATGGTGTAGGCCGCTGCATTAAGTGATGTCAATAAAGATGATGTACACAAGATATGATGTTGTGATCATACAAGGAAAAATACCCTCATGCAGGAGTGGCTCTAAGAGATGTTCCACAACTGGAACTCTCAATCAATCTCCTATCAGTATGACACAAAACATGCATGGGGAGCATCCCGCCAACATGGCATAAAAGGGATGTCAAAAAAAAAACACATGCAAGACGACAACAAGAGTATCCCATCAACATACAACAAGGGATATCAAAGCATAACCTGAAGAGTTATGACAACAAGTACATCACATAGAAGATTCCACATCAAATCAGCAAGGAATCATGACAACATATAATAAATAAGATCTTGCCTTAATATCAATCAAGGATTTGTGCAACATAATGTAATAAGAAGAAATACATGAACAAATCATATACCTCACACCACGGACCATCTGAAGAAGTGGATGAAGAAGCAGATGTTTATATCTTTAGCAAAAACGATCCACTGTGAATAGCGTTGTTCACATTGTCGATGCATAGGCAGGGTCGTTACCATTATGGACTTTGGCTTCCCTTGCATCATTAATTTTCTAGCTTATCACAATTAGAAACAGAAGCTATCAATATGCTGAAGCTTTCTCAGCCTTCGATCTCACAGCATCGATTTGAAGAGGGAGATTGTTCTAAACTCCTTGTGCTCTATAGCTCTGTGGCTATCTGGCTTTATAGCACTTTGGCTATGTCATTGCAGCTCTATGACTCTGCCTGAACTTCTGGTTCTTTGGCTACCTTCTCGTGCTGCCTTGATCACGCTCTGTGGCTCTACGACTCTCGGCGCTATCGCTTTCCGGATCTCTAGCACTTAGGCTTCTCTGAGTAAACCCATGGCACTGTCTAGCCATCTCTGTCTATCTGGCCCTCTCATGTTGCGACTCTCCATCGGGCGCCGCCTCTTTATTGGGATGATTTTGGCATTCAGGGTCTTCGTCCTCTCGCACAGGCTCTCTAGCTCTTTCTCCCTCTGGCACGCCATCCCTAGGCACTTTGCCTCCATCGTGTTTTATAACACATTTTTGGACAAGGCCGCATAAAAATCGAGGTCTGTTTTTTTTAGGAATAGAAGCTGTTTGAACAGAAGGTTCGGCCGGTGCAAAAAAATCACAGAAATGCCTTTTTTTTGTTAAAACAGACAAATTTATGCGGAACCAAAAATACACAGAAAACATTGAAAAATATGATAATCTAGACTTCTAATTTCATCAAATCGGGCTTTATTTGCCTATCGGGTCCACGCTGATCACAAATCGCATATCGCTCTGTCAATGGCCCTGCATATCAGGGGATCACCGATACGTCGATTAGATCTAGACCGTTGATCTGTTTTCCTATCCGACAGCGGATATCGCGCATCACTGATCGGCATATCGCAATCGCTGTGGCCTGGGGTTCTTCACCGATCGCTGATGCCATTCTGATCGCTCCTCCGATAACCGATATCGCAATCGCAAGTCGGCGCTGCCCGGGTCCCGATATTGCGTGCTTGCGTTCCTCCGACCTGATATATCGGAGATCACCGCTCGAGGGTTATAAAGGCCCAATATTGCACATCGCATGCCCCCGACTCTGATTAATCAGAGATTGCTGATAGGGGGTTCTAAAGGCCTGACCTTAAGTCCGCCCTTTGCACTTCTTCCGATGTGATTTGCCTTATAAGGCTTTAAGTCCATTTTCAGGGGAAAATGCCTCATTTTCAAAGGAACAAAGGCGAACTATTTTCGCGATAACTTTATCATCCGGACTCGGATTGAAGAACCATTCACACCTCCGCAATTAGGAAGATGAGATCTACGCTTTGGTCCTAGTTCGAATTCATTCTGAACACTTTGATTTTCAAGCATTCATAACCCTATTTGTCCAGTGTCTTTCTGGAGCCACCTAGATCACATGTTTACCCCGACTAGCCATTTTCTTGCGTAGATGGGGGAGGAGGGTGTCATAAGGTCAAATGAGAACACAATGGATTTGATTTATCTTTAAGAGGAGAAAGGTTATCCTCCTAATAGACCACTTTTAGGATGTCCTCCAACATATAGCATTTTGATTCTTCTTTAGTTGGGCCCACATCACTATATGAAGAATAGCTTGAGACCGTATTTGAGAGAAATCATCTATTTTTTTCCTTGAACCATGATTTATTTGATATTATTCTTCAAACTAGATTCCTTGCTTGATTATGGAATAATTTTTATTCATATCACCTACTTGGACCTAAAGACTTCATGATTTAAGGCTTTGTCATTCTTCCTCTTCCTTCAATGTACTATGATATTCCTCAAACTTGCTTTTTTCCTAACAAAGGAGCTCATGTTTAATAAGGTTTTAAATCTAGTTGGGTCAATTCTAATTTTTATTAGAGGAGAAGCATTTGGGAGGATGCTGAATCCTTTTGCACCTTGACCCAACTTTTCAAAGTGAATTTTAGAAGCTTGATTTTCCCTTCCTACATGATGATTGGATTTCCTACAACCCATTAGATCCAAACTTATTTAACTAGACCATTGAATCCTTCTGATCTAATCCAAATTGGATTGAATCTGAAGGGAATAGGACCATAGCCTCAGATTTTAACAAATTTAAGAGAAATGGGTTTGTGATTTGAGCTACACCAAGGAATTTTTTAAAAAGAACATATAAAATATTGAACTTGAATAGAAACTGATACTAAAAAAAATTGAAATGCGTAGTAATATGACTAGGGCCCAATATTTTGTTGCTCCAAGTATATGTATTGGAGGAGGACTTGATATTGAGAGATTTAAATTTCTGTTCAAATCCTCCATTTGTTCTTGAAACTAATATTTGGCTATAGAGCCTCATTTTTTCCCAGGAATACAGAGTAGCATTAAAATTACACCTATGATGCAATCTCATCTATATTCTGAGTCTCCTAAATCCATGAGAGAAGTCAAGATATCTATTTTTTCTAAAAAAATGAACTAACATATATAAATTAACTATTGAACATACATTTTGGGAGGGGAGATGTAAAAAGCACAATTTCCTAAGTAGAAAGGAGAGAAATGTTGATCTAAAAGCATTAGATATGAGTAATTATAGAGAGTACGAGGACCACTTGAAGCCCCCCTTGAACTGATTTTCAAAATTCCACTACAATTTCATAGTTTATTTAGGTTTTGGGAAATCTCTTGATCCCCCATTTTAGTCTCCTGAAGTATGAGAATATGGGGTTTTTATTTTAGAACTAATGATTTAATCTCTAACAATTTTTTTTGTAATATTGGTAGGACTCTCCAATTTTCGAGTTTACATGTCCATTATTCAACCCACTATGGGGGGAGGGTAGCACAAGGTTCAAACCCAAAATCTCTGGTTCGGTGAGACTTCATTCCACGACCATCGCCACTTGAGCTACCCCAGATGGAAAATCTATGACATTCTCTTATCCAAACCCTACCCCTTGCAATTCCAGGAGATTAGTTTCATCATTTGATATTATATTTTGTTTCCCCTAGATTGAGGCATGAAATACCTCCTTTCCTTGTATTCCAGTTCCTTGTGACATGTCTATCCATAATACATTGTCTTCCCAATTCTTTGTATTTTTCAAGTTTTTTGATTCGTACCTCTCTATTCATTTTTCTTCCCACCTTACATTAAATGTGATCTTGTTCCTTCTCTTTTTTTTGTTTTTGACTTTTCATTAGATGAAATAGCAAGGGAGGGGCCAGTTTGAGCTGCCCTAAGAGAGTGGAACTCACTCTCATCCGAGGAAGATTTGATATCACTCGTCACATGGACAAGGGAATCCTTAAGGGGCATAATTCCATCCTCAGGAATATTAGGAGAGGCTTTGGAGTCCTTCCCAGGAGAGGAAGGCATGTTGGTTGAGGGAATATTTCCTTCCTCTTCAAAAAGGTTGAGTGGTTTGAAACTATTATTGTTAGCCTTCACTGCACCCTGATTGATGGTACCTTCTCTTGGAGTTATTTCACTTGGTCTAGAGAGATTGGGCCCTTCATTTTGTTCCTTATTGGGTCACTATGTTGTGGTTGATTGTGAGTCTGTTTGGATGGTCCTCTTCTGCTTTTGGGATGATTCCATTGATCTCATTCTTCCACTTGATTTTGTTGCTCCTTGATCTTGTTTTTGCAGCTTCTAGCAAAGTGTTTGTATTCATGACAGACCTAACACTTAAAAGGAATTGAGTCATAATCCACCTCTTGGATATGGGACCAATTATCCATGTTGAGATTTATTGCAACCATAAGCCCTTTTTCCAAATATACTTCCACACATATCATGGCACAAGAAAAAAAAAACCCTCTTATGGCTGGACACGATCAATATACTTAGCCAAGGTGTTTCCAATACTTTTAAAAGTGGCATCATTCCAACGACGCAAAGGAAGGAAGGGGATTTTAACTCATACTATAATTTCTCAAGGGACATCACATTCTGGGTTAAAATAAGGGCTCCATCAATCTAAATAAAGACCCTAGGGATCCATGAAATAAGGGCCATGTTTGAAGATCAAGTATTTTTCTTCCTTATTCTCAAATAAGAAGGTCTAAAACCCTCTCCCATAGAAAGAAGAGGAAACTTGACCCTTTACAATGAATTCCAAGTTTTAATTACCCATTTCTTCAAGGAGCGCGGTGGAGGCCATATCCCAGTGAATTGGCCCACTAAACATCGTTCTACAAGTTGAAGAGCCCTTGCTTGGGACTAATAAGCATTGATATCTACCTTTGCAATATACTCAAGAGTTTTTTTAAAATGTGAGGACTTCGTCCTTTGGAATTTTGGCCCTTTGGAGATCAGAGTGTTGAAGGAAAAAATATAAGGTGCCAATGCTAGTAGCCATAAGGCTATAGGAGACCCGTCGAGCACTGCAAAAACCCTTGTAGTGTTGTAGAGAGGCAAAGAACGATAGGCAAATTCTTCACAAATGTGATCTTTTTCATAATCAATTGGTATGTAGATTTTGTGTGATATTTTTCTAAACAATTTATAATAAATATTTTGTGGTTTTTTTAATATATATATTTTTTGTAAGTTTTACATTAGTGAGGCTACATCATGGTCATGTCCAAGAATAACACCTAAATAGGGAATGTAATTGAACCGATGACTTAACATCTAGGAATGCCTTAACATCACAAGATATCACCGTCCATCCAAGACCCAATAATACTTTGACAATTGACAATAGATAATTTGACATAGATATGGTATATATAGTTCCATATTTTGTACATAAACAATAATATATATTATAAGATTAAAATAAATCATAAAATTATCAATTTAATAAACTAAACCTAGAGTCACAACATTTTACTTTGATGAAAAATACCTCTTCAATTTAATAAGTTGCTAAGCTACATGAATTTTAACAACCCATGATGATTTGACTCGTAATAAGGTGATGTCCCAAGAGTTGGGAAACACCATAGCTCACCATAGAATTTAGGGGGCCCACCTTTAAAATGATTTAGCATTGACACAAAACCAAATTAAGTGTGTGAAATTTTTAGGGACTAACTATGCAATTCAAAAAATTAAAAGATGCTAAGCTAATAGATGACTAATGTGTAGGCCCCCTTGAGAATAAAGGACAAGGGATATAAATGTTTTTAGTCTTGATTAGGTGCTTCTAGACTTTGTAAAAACATCCAATCTAGTTACTTATATTTGAGTTCCCAAATCATATTCAATTATGCCTGGAATATTTTTTTATATCTAAAATATATTTGTAAAAGCTTTTGCGAGTTCCAATAATTCCACTAGGTTATATGAGGATGATAATTTAGCTTCATGAAGAGAGATTCAAGGATGATCTTCTTGATTCATTCAAACGAAATTTTGTTTGATCAGCTAACTTAGGTTTGAATTTTAATTTAACCAATTTACTTGGACTTATTCTATGCATAAATAATGTATACGATCATGTTGATTCTTCTTCTAAAAGGTTATAGGAACAAGAACCAATTTGTCTCATTGTTTCAAGGGCTAACCAAGCCATACTATGGATCATTTTTTTCTTGTGAAAGGTGGGAGCATTACAATAGTTGACTTCCCAATAACTCCCCATGTTATTAAAATGATAATTTCTTAATTCTTTCCCTTACTATCTCAAAGAATGAGAGGTCATTTACGAAAGTTAACTAGGTTAATGCAGTCTAGAGAGTGGAAACCACTTTCCATAATATAGTTTGACTAACTATAATTGGGGGCCCAACACATGATAAAGATGACCCACATCTAAATGTGAGTTTCATCTCAATTTTTTCTTATTTTCTTTCCACTCATATATGTGAACTCGATTTTTTGTGCCTTAGATACATAAACTTGATAACCTTAGGGGTTGAGCCAAGTGGGTTATAATGGCTATTATTTCATTATATATTCCTATACATTTTGATAAGAATTATGCTCTTAGACAACTTTGATATATGCTACAACTTTATCTTACTCTTTTTCCTTGTGGTGGTTCCCCAAATATCCTCTTTTGCTTTATAAACAATCACAAATGGGTACATTATTGTTTATATTAGTGTATATTATTGTTTATGCATAATAAATAGCCTTAATGGAAATTTTAATAAGTATTATGCATTTGGGAAGATTTGATAACTTTGATAAATTGTATAGTTTTATTTTATTTTAATTTTTTGTGTGATAGTTTATTAACAAATCTCTTTTGTTTTGTAAGTGATACTGAATATGTACAATTTGAATGAACCTAATACTTGAGAATATGTGTCTCCTCCTGAGAGGTTATGGTTTAAACCTTGAGGGGGCAAGATATGCACACCTTAGTAGATTAAGTAATTAAATTATTGCATTAAAAGAGTCCATTTACCCATAAACGAGGGGATCTCATACTTCAATGGAGGGGATCTCATACTTTAATTGAATATTTGACTAAATTTTTCCTTTAAAATAAGTTATATTAGTTAAATAAAATATTATATTGAAAATAAAATTACATTTATAATACATCATTTAAAAAATATTTAATAAAAAAATGTTATTAATTATTTTCAAAGAATTTAATATATAGAAAAATAGTCATTTAAAAAAATTTATATATAACTATTTATTATATAATTTTCCGAAAAATTGAATACTCTACGTAAATTTATTGAACTAAAATAATTGAATATTATTAAACTAAAATATTGAATATTTAATTTAAACTTGTTATTTTTATTATTTATTTTAAATTTTAAATTTAAATATCATTAAACTCTTGGTACATTAATGGTTAAGAGCATGTGTTTCCTCCTAAGAGGTCATATGTTCAAAACTAGAGGGGGTTAGAGTATGTATGTCTTCATAGACATAGCAGTCAAATCGTTGTGTGGAGGTGGGTCCCTTGTCCCATAAACAAGGGGGTCTTATACCCCAATTTGGTGTCTGGATTGGTTGTGACCTTAAAATTTGATAATAATAATAAACACTTGCTAACACATAACTAATTTGAGAAATGTCCAATAAAATTTACAATTATTAATTATACCTACCTCTCATATATATATATATATATATATATAACTGCATTTTAATAATAATAAAAATATTTTTTTAGGTAAAATAATATTTCCAACTTATAATCTTTGATGGCATTGTAAAAACAAGGGAGTATGGGGATCGTGGAGGGTTCCCACTAACCCATTGACCCTATTGTCAATTAAGAGAGGTGGAGTGGCACCCTGTAGCCATGCAACCCCCTGTGAGGGATTATCACGAGGTTATGATGCATTAAGGCCTATTTAATGAACGAGACGTTGGATAGCTTTGTTGAGGTACAAATGTCTACCGTGAAGTTGTTATGCTAATTGCGTGGTGGTAAGTGTGGTATGGGATGAGGGGGGGTATTTGAATTCGACCTGCCTCAGTTAAGTAGGAAACTAAATTACATTTGGCTCGTAGTTTTCTCTCTTTGAGAGTGATTTTTAGGGGTGGTATCTATGGAGTTCGGAGTGACAATAATGGAGGAATATCGGTTCAATGAAAGCTCAGTTCGGATCCTCGCATATGGAGTTGTTTCCTAGGGATTTATGGAGGGATAATTGATCATGTAACGCCTGTGTATGCTATCGACACTTTGGAGTGATTTTAGAACTCGACTTGGGATTCCCACACCCAGAGCAAGGTATGGATTTATGGATTTATCCTATGTTTTGGTCTTATAGTTTCTAGGGTGTATGGTTGTAAAGTATGTCTTTGAAAGTGTTGGATTCTGGCTGGTATTCTTGTCAGTTCTATTTCTATGTGTCAATACTAGGTTTTTTGGGTTCTATTGCTTTGGTGGGGGGCTGAGGGGCTCGGTTAGAGGGAACTGTGCCTTCCCTCTCCCCCGTCCAACCGAGATAGCTCTTCTGTCCTTGGAGTAGTGGTATTTATGTGCATTTTGGTGGGGGTTGAGGGAGTTTCTAGTTCTATTGGCCTAGTCTTGAGCTAATTGGAGCTAGAATCAAGTCTCTTTAGCTTATCTTTGGGTCATTCTAGAGGTTATGTGCCTGTAGTAATTCTACAGGGTAGCATTCGTAGTTTTGGAGCTAAATTTAACCACGTGAGACCTTTGGCTTCATATTTTAACCACCGTTATCATATTTCCTACTTGCTAGTTTGTTGTAGTCGAACCAGCCACTGTGGGACTTCCCTAAGACTTTACCCAAGGTGCTCAGTGACTACATTGTATTTTGGCTTGGTAGCTTGTGTTTGGAGATTTTTTTTGTGTTGGAGTATCAATTGGATTGGATTGGTTGACACTTCTCCTAGGTGCGTGGGTAGTTGGAGGTGCATCTACACTAGTCCTGGAGCTACCCAGATGGTAAGGCCTTGCAAACTTGGGTGTGATAGGGAATGAACAAGTGGGGGCTGTGAGGTAGGCACTTACAGGGAGACCCTGGCCACGACGAGGCTATAGAAACTATTCCTACTCAACCAAGTATGCACTGACAGGGAGAACTTGGCCAAGGCAAGGCTATAGAAACTATTTCTACTCAGCCATCTAGTACTGTGGAGCGACTCCCCCTTCAGATGATATCAACAGTTTATTGAGACACATCACTCTTAATTTGGACTAGCTTAACAGGGCTTGACTCGATGAATAACCTCAAATATAACCAATGGCAAATGCATGATCGCTTGGCCAACCTGATGAGGGGGAAAAGGTGCATCAAGAGAAGCTAGATTGATTAGATGGAAGGCTAACCCTTATGGAGAAGCATGTCCATTGTGATTTCATACATCAACCATCACTTGGCTCGGGACTGGACCATCCTGCTTCGATCAACTCTCTTGATTTCTAATGATGGTCGACTGTATTATGATTCTGAAGGCCTTTTGGTATCACTTTCCTTTTCCATTTTGGTTATTACACTTATTTTGGAAGTTTTCTATGTGTATAGGTTTGCACCTATTGGCCAATAAATCTAGTAAGTGTGAGGCAAATAGGATCTTGAGAAACTACAATTTGATGTGTAATCTTTTGGCTTAATAGAAACTCTTTGATTAAAAAAAAATCAAACTTATAATAAATTTCACTCTTCTCAAATTTCATTTTAATTTCACAAATGATTGAAAATGTAATTTTCATTCACATATATAAATATTAAAAAAATATTTAGTTGAATTTTATTTTCTATTCCTCTTAATTTAGAGTGAATTTTCCATAGCATAATCTTATTTATAGATAAAATGACCTTCTTCTTTTTCTTCTTTTGAGTAGAGATTTTTAAGAATGATAAGTTTAAGCTATTTAATTTGCAAAGTTAAAGTTAAAGTATCCCCTAATTTTTTAGAGTTCAAAAACATATTTTAGACAAGAGCCACGTGGCGGCAATGTCACTGCTATATTTTTTTTTCACATTGCCACCACATGACTCTTGTTTATTGTGCAACAAATGAAAATTATACGTTTCTTAAGAATTTCTCTATTATGACAATAAACTTATAAAAATTGGTATGAGGAAAAATATATTATGTATAATGTGAAAATAGTTTATATTAGTGTTTGAACAATGACCTATATTGATGTTGAAAGGCATGCCTATTTTGGAATAGGATTTCCAAAATTTTAATTTAATTATCAATAATTATTAGGTGAATGGTAGGGATTTAACCTCCACTCAATAGTTTAGAATATTCTTAATAATAGTCACAAAAGAAATGTAAAGATCTACCTCAGAAGTAGTTATGTTTTTTTTACCTCTTTAATTAAATTGATTAGTTAAAAAAATATGAACAAGTGTCATATTAAATGAGTTATAGTTTTGTGAGCATATGGTATTGGCCCCACTACTTGTGACACTAATAAATAATCCATTAACATGAGATTGAATTGGTGTAACATATTGAAGGCAAGATATTGGTAAGGTGAGGGTCCACCCTTTACAAAAAACTTTTTCTTTCTCTTTCTTTGCTCTCGAGTCATAAAATAGTGATGTAAAGAAATGCAAGGGGCATCCACTCTTTCAGTGGGCCTTTCTCAATGAATTTTGGGTCTCTAAACTTATTGAACAAAATTTTCTCCACTTAACATTGTAGAGATTTATTTGAAATATTTGAAGCACTTTACTTTGCAACTTTAAGCTATACTTGAGGAGATATTTCTTTGGCAAGTTATGGCTCCCTTGACCTTTGTCAATAACTCCAAATGTTTTATTCCAAAAGATGGAGCTGATTAAAGAGAGTATAAGAACTAGTACCAAGAGGGTAAGAGACAAAGAATATCATCAAAGAGATGAAATCTAAGCCCTTTATCATACAAAATCTAATGGTGTGGGATCTAAAAAGATAGAGTAATTTGACTTTGATACCAATTGGATGATACATAATAATAACAAAAAAAAAGATACACACACACCAAATGATAAGATAATAAATATGCAAATATAAAAGAAAATGGTAGAAATTATAAAAAAATTGAATACATACTTAATTCAACCCTCTGTGTTAAAGCATAATGCTTAAAGAAATAGATGAATCCATTTTTATCAAAGTGAAGAAAATTGTACACAAATTATATAGGTCTCAAAGAATAACATAACAACGTCATATTTCAGGTCATCAGTTCTTGGAAAGGCACCATTTTGATTTGGAAGGAGGTGAGGGAAGTCAGACTACTAGGAGGATGTGGCCGGAGAATGGGAACATATTCGGATTGCGCTGAGACAGTCAGGTATTTGCAGGGTGGAAATAGGTGACCAGATGGGATGGGATGGGATTATGAATAACGATGCTATTTCAGTCTGGGATACCTACAAATACATATGCAGCTGCGTCCAAAACACAAACAAGGTATGTTGGTTTTATAGATACTAGAAGATCAAGATCCCTATCAAGTTAATCTTTTTGTGTGGCTGGTATGGAAGAATAAGAATCTCATCTGGGAAACTTGAGAAAGAGGAAAATGTTGGGCCCAAGTATTTGTGTTTTCTGCAGGCAGGAGGAAGAAAGAAATTTACACTTGATATTAATGTGCCCAGTGGCTATTCAGATCTAGAAGGAGATCTCTGCCAAACTCTCTTTTCCTTTTATTAGTCATGGCTTGATCGAGTCTTGCTTGATTTGGTGGAGTAGGAAATCAAAGCCATTGCAGGTTATCCCCCTTGTGACTATCTGGGAGATTTAGCTATTCAGGAATCACATGATTTTTTAGGGGTCTTCTCTAGACATTTTACACATTGTGCACAACATTTTGGATTGGACGACACCTATTCTTTCCTCCCAACCTAGGCCCAATCGACATCCTTGTAGCTCAACATGCCCGCATATATCCTATCTAGTGGGCTTTTTTGACGAAGTTGAATAGTGGGGAAATTGTGGATGTGGTTTTTGGATCTATGTGGAGCAAGATGAACACTACAAGATACATTGGGGAGGTGGTAGGGGAACCAACATGAAAGTATAAGAAATGACACTATGGGGTCTACTTTGGTTTGCGACCTCCCTGAACATTCCAACACTCTACATATATGGGGCTCACAATCCATCATCAATCATGTACTGGTCAAGGCTCACATTCAACACCCACACCTTCAGGGCTGGCTCAAGAACATTGATAATCTCATGAGGACATTCCAAGGGATCTCCATCCAACATATTAGCAGGGTTCACAATTCGACTGTTGATGACATGTCCAAACTTGGTATTTCGACTCAGCGAGATGGAATGCACATCGAGCTGGTGACTGGTGATAGAGGAATACACTTTTGATGCTAGTTGTCTTCCATTCCCCTAAGGAGGACCACTCTTTCTTGCTTATCCAGTTTATGCCCTTGTTATGGCTGCATTGTTATGATCTTCTATGTTTTGTTTTTCCTTTTCATATGCCTGAGCTTTCTCTTATCTTGCTGTTTGGGACGGGCAATAGACATCTTATTAGCTGATTTCAATTTCATCACCAATGACAAATACGTGGAACATGTGTGATATAGAGTGGATGCTTTATGATCTGTTTTTTATTATTTTAAATGATGCACATCATTTGACCGTACTCTCAATATACACATATGTACTGATTTTTATTAATACAATACCAGCGTCGCACTGAAAAAAACTATATATATATATGAATAACCTACCTAATCCAATCAGGGAGATCAACATATACACTCATTATTTTAATTAGCGATTGAGGATCAATTCTATCTCAATATACACAGTTTTCGATCAATTTTCTGGCTATGAGTATATTCTAAAACTATTAAAATCTGACCAGTTATATAGACAATATTATTACAGTGGGTCCTCAAATCGACCATAAATAATAATTGAAATTGCATGCAAATCGGCATTGTCATTTCAATAATTTGAATGCCGATATCAAACACCAAAAGTAAATCAACTCATTTTATACGCACTCATACATTTGAACTGAATGCATTATGCACCCACTTGGGTTGGACAAACATAATTGTCTGCTTACCGACTCCTCCCCGCCGCCGGTTCCTTTCTGTCCTCATCTTGACTGTGGGTATTTCCTTTGCCACCCAATAACCTCTTCAAACTTCTAAATGCTTGTATTATACGCAGATATTCAGAGATCTTGCGCACAATCCCTCATGTGGCCGATCGCTCACTATAACAGCTGGATTCACTATACTTTCCCGGAAACTGCAATCTGGCTCATATAACAGTTTGATTAGGCTATTTGGAAAAGTCTAGTTTATTTAGGTGGAGGAGTTGCTCTGAAGTTATGAAAATTTCAGTTATATTTAGAGAAAATTTCGTAATTTTTTTTTATAAATTTAAGTTATAATTGTTAAACTTCAAAATTTTAAGTGTTTTAAACGTTTTTGATGACACTGAATCAAAAACACTATTCAAATACTATCTCTACCAAACTTTTTAATTTTTTTCACCATCCCAACAATTGCTCGGCTGATTAGACGACTCCGTTTGGAAATGGGACATAGCATTACAAATCAAAATTTTCGTTTGGCTTGCGATTAATGACAGAAACCTGACATGGTATAACCTTCACAGACCTGGAGTAGATGTACCGGGTATATGTGTTTTTTTTGTATGTGGGTCCGGAAAACATTGAACATTTTCTTTTTAAATGTCCGTATTCGGTGGCTATATGGGAAGGGACTTTGGATATACTGAGGATCAAACCTATATAGCGCCATGGCTCATTGGCTACATACATGAAAAGGTGGTTTTAGTACCAAAAAAATATCAGGTCTCTCTTTTCATTTTATGGATTATCTGGGTAGTAGGAATGCAACCATTTTTTTAATCAGAAAAGAGCTCTCGTTCGGAACGACATTAACAAGATGATATCTTTATATAATGAGATGGGACCCAGAAATAAGACCAAAGGGGATAGGAAAATCAAGTACAAAGGTTTATGGAGTAATTATCTTCTGGTTTTTTTTATGGAGCATGTAAAGGGAGGTAGAGGTAGTGTGGATGTAGGGCCATTATTGTTATCAATCCAGGTAAGGTCTATTATTTTTGGTGGTAGGCAAATGTGGTGTAAAGAGTAAAGAAGATCTCATTGGTTGAGGATGGAGGGCATTTAGATATTCATTGGTTGAGGATGTAGCGCATTCAGATATTCAGAGATGTTAAAGGCATGATAGAATGGGTGTGAGAGAACGCTAATTTCAATCGGCCCATCCTAAAAAACTGGATGAGTGGTATCTGGGTCCTGGTAAGTATGTTCCAAACTGTTAATTTTGATCACATTCACAGAGAACAAAATTGGATCGCTGTTATGCTGTCTAAGAAGGCTGGCGAAAGAAACAGGTAAATTCTTCTTTTCAGCCTATGAAGAGAAGAAAATGGTCAATAAAGGTAACATTAACTACCCATATAAAAAATCATCAATTTTGAGAGTCTATAAGAGTATTTTGTGGGTATATATATATATAGGATTTATATAATAGAAGACTGAATTTTGAGATGTTTTCCACTATGGAGAATGTGTATGAACAGTCACTATCAATGGATAGGTAGGCAGCAAATAGGCACTGTTATGGAGAATGTGTATGAACAGTCACTATCAATGGAGAGGTAGTTGAATTTCCATGGAGAACTAATCGAACGAACTCCAGAGACATTGTGCAGGTAGAAATGAATGCAGTCGTTGCTGCCAATGGAGACGTATATCAGAGACTCCAATATTATGTCCTTCGTTGCCTTGTCACGTAGTAATAAGGACATTGTCTGGAACGTATCCGAGGCTTTCTGAATCTGTTGCGTCAGAGATATGTGCCGGGCCTGCAAATTAATGGCCCTATTATCAGACTCCAACGCTAACCCTGGACCAAGCAAGAAGATATAAAAGAACAGGAAGTTTCTATGGAAATGGGGATCCTTATAAAAGAACAGGAAGTTTTTGTCGAAATTGGGCATTTGAGGTAACCAGATCAGAACCGCTATGAAACAAAACTCTTGCGCCTGTAGAAGCGAAATTAACATGAATTGATCATTCTATTAAACTGAAATTTGCAGAAAATTTGCAAATTTTAGGTTCAATGCACCGCGGAGACCTGGACGACAGACCTGTTATACGAACGCGACTGCTCGGCACATGTGTCCTTGCAAAGTTTTAAAAATTTTATTACGGACCTGTCAACAGCAGTGGCCAAATTATATAGAGTTGTTTTTAGTGAGGTTTTTTTGGATCTTTTGGTGTCTGAATCTGTGGAATTGTTTTTGGTGTCGGAATCTGTGGAATTGTTTTTAGTGAGACTTTTTGGATTTTCTGGTGTCTGAATCTGTGGAAAAATTTAAGGCGAAATCTTGATTTATGTTATTTAAAATGGTTTTTGATTATATATATGATTCAGCCCCTAAAAAACCTAAACCATTTGAATTGTTGGAGAATTACCCATTAAACTTGTGATTTTAATAAATTTTTACAAGAAAACTAAAAAAACTGACCCAAAAAAAAACTTCCAAAAAATCACTAAAAACAACTCATATATTCATGTCTCAAACTAAGGCTACACGACGGCTGAGCTGGCAATACTTCGGAGCCTCCTGAACGAAACAACGAGTGACTTCTTCTGCAACAAGCTGCCATGTCACATTGGCTATGGCCAATAGCATCGGTTGGCTGGGTCTATAGCCCCTATGTGGCTGTGGTGCTCAGATCATACGTCCAGTGAAAATCAAAACATAAGCTCAACCACAGGAATTCTACATAAAATTTTCCAAACTTTTTGTAGGGCAAGAAAAATAAAAACCCATTGATTATAGATGTCACTGTAACATAATAACAAAAAAATCACAATTTCATCCAAAAATTATCTATAATTTTTTTTTTTAAATACTGATTTTTTAAACGATAATAAATCTACATAACTTGAATTTATAACTCTATTTAGTACGAAAAAAATTAAAAAATACTGCTTTTTTAAACGGTAATAAATCTCCAAATTTAAACCTAACTTGAATTTATAACCCTATTTAGTACACGTAGTTTTCCTATCGTTTGAACACAATACATGCCACTACGACGGTGAGGTATGTATCCCACCTGGTTATGGTTTTTTTTAATAGTTAGAAAGTTGTTATAGAGCGCTTGAAATCTGCCATATATACCCTAATGTTATCCATTTGGACTTTATATTTATATATATATATATAACTCTGCCACCCTCCTACCTTTGTTCAACCCCACATTATTCATAGAAAATGAAAACAGCATTAGATAAGATAGGCATAGACAGACACTGATTTAAGCCACAGTATCTTGGTTGGCAAGCAATAGTGAGAGTGAGAATAGAGTAAGTGCATGTCAACCCACCATCTTAGCTTCACCCATAGGACCCACTTGTTTCCAGTAACATCCATTAAGCTTGCGTAACATTATGCCCTTTTTTTTTATATATTGTTTATGTAATTTGCTATCTTTATTTCACCATTGCCTTTTACTGAAAATTTGAAGTAATACTCACCTAAATATGGCAGTATTTTAATATATAATTTGTATTTAACCAAAAAAAATTATTGTTTATTTATTATTTAATATTAGAGATTCAATTTTTTTGTTACTTTTTATATTATGTAAATTTATTTATTTGTAAAGTGATTGGTTGAAGTCTTATTATGGGTGTTGTTTAGTAGTTTATTTTTTTTATTAGTTACTATTTTTTTTAATTTTTACTTTTATTTCTTTTTATTTAACTTTTTGATTTTGATTTTTTTTCTTTTTTCTATTATTTCATGGATTATAGTTTTTTTTATCATATTTTTAATTTAAAATCACAAATTTTAAAGAGGAAAAAATAATTAAAAAACTTTTTGCAATAATTTTTTACTTATATTCTTTTTTGTCCTTTTCTATGGTTTTTTTTTCTCTATTCTCAATTCCAATTCCACATAGTTTTTTCTTTCTTGTTAACTTTTACTTTGACTTCAGTTTTTTCCCTTCACCTCTCTATAATTTTTTTCATTGGAAGCAACTACACCATAAAACTTCTATTTCAATGAATATAATTAAATTAGTAAAAAAGAATTCTAAAAATAAGAAATTCATGAAAAAAAATTGAGTGTAATTTTCTCCCATTGTCTAATATATACACATCTCATTCTTCATTCTACTCAAATCTTAAAGACCTTCTGTCATTATTGGTCATTGTTGTCTGTACTCAAATATCATAGATTTGGAAAATGATAACTTGTGAAATGATAACTTGTGAAGTTTGTGAAATTTACTTGAATTGCAACAAGTAGAGATTTGGAAAATGATAACTTGTGAAGTTTTTGAAATTTACTTGAATTGCAACAAGTGGAAATTTATTTTTCTAATTGATTAATTATGCAGTTTATTTGTTATGATAAATAACAAATAAATCACACTGTAATTCTTCACAATAAAATTACATTACAGATAAGCTGGAACTAAGAAAATAGATGCACACACAATGAAAATGACACCAATATTTTCAGACTAATGTCCCTGGAAAAACTTCGAAGGGAAAACAAGTAGATGAGAGTATATTTTGTTATGTAGCAACAAAATATGAGTATAATAATATGGATGTTTGACTGAAATCCTCCAATAATCTCGCCAAAAATATTTAGGAGAAAGTTTTCCCTCTGCCAAAATAATTCGATCTCCTTCCTTGCTTGCACTACATGACTCGTATAATTCGATCTCCTTCCTTGCTTGCACTACATGACTCGTTGCACGCACTACTAGCCTGGGCAAGTCATATGACCTCTAGAATTGCCTTCAATTTGGCCATCTAGCCGTTCAACCTTCTGGGTGCTCTCTCAACCTTCTGCCACTTAATCAATCTCTTTCTGACACTTGCATTGGGGTTTCTGGATCACTTTCTCAACCTGGACAACTTTTTTGCATAATATTTCAACCTCCTTCTCTGTTGGATCTCCGGTACTGGAAAGATCCTCTAGAACTCTACTACTAATGCTCCCTCAATCATTGATGCTTCCTTTCTCTAGCTCAAACTTTTCTTCTTGCTGAATCACTTCATTAGATAACTTGATCTACCAAGGAACTCACTCTCCATGTGTCTCTAATGTGTCCTTCTCCAACCCTGTCGACATGCTCTTATAATCTCTCGTTGGATTACCAACGATCACGATTAAATCACTATCAATGATTAAGATAATCTCAAACTCGCTCTGTGTGAGTTTCTAGGTATTTCTCTCATTTCTTTAATTAATCGTTATTAATTAACTAGTTTTCCTAAGTTAGACTTAGGAAAAATATAAATTATGGTTAATTAATTTAATTAATGTGTTTCACAAGCTTATATCATGAAACCTTTTATGGATTTTACAGATCTCATGTTCTTAGCCTCTCTAACACAGATTGAATCAAAACACATATCTGATGCTACAAAAACTAATACTCCCTCTTAGCGAGGAAGGTGTTCTACTGCCTTCACCTGTAACATCTTCCCTCACATTGTTGATGTCTAACACTCGCGACATCCTTCCATTGTCCACTAATCCACTACGCATACTCTGATTCATCTACCAACCATGTAGTTGAACCACCCTGCATCTATGTTGCTACTGACATTGCACTATGCCTCCCTCCATTGCTACCAAAACTACTTTGTGTTATTGATTTTTATAGCTTGGGAGGTACTCCAAGACTTGAGTATCAAGGGTTTGGAGGAAGGAGCTCCACAAGTGGCCTTGTGGGCTTGAAACCCAAGCCTAAGTTTTTGCACCCATAAATGTTTGGGCCAAAGTTGTGATGATATTGTGACATGTGATTGATGAGGACGATAGTAGATGTCGAGAAAAATCCAATGCATCAAGAATCATCTAATTCTGAGTTGTCTTTGTTGAGTTATGAAATTTTGAAATTAATGTGTGGTTGTGAAGCCTACTAGGACAAGTTGGCCAACATGTTAGATTGCCCTTAAGGGCTAATGTCACATCCACATGGAGGCTATAACAAGGAGTGACATTGGAGGTCATTCCACACATCTTAAGTGCATCAAACATCAAGATATCTCTGTGATTTGGAGTGCGAATCTTAGGCTAGAAAAAGGAGACAAGGCAACTAAGTTTTGGAGAAGGTTTCTCTGCGTTTTGGTGGTGGGTTACCTCTGTTCTAGGGTGAGGATTCTCTATGGAAGAAGGTTGCAACTCTGAGGTAGATAGGAAGGCGCTTAAGGGAATATTTATGAGCAGTGTGGGTATGTATTCTTAGCTAGATCAGGCTGCAACAAATCAGAGGCATGTATGAGTATGTTTTGTGCTTGATTATGTGTGGGTCACATCCATCTGCAGGGCTGAGGAGAAGGGAAGCTACAACAACACGTAGAAGGGACTGTTTTGAGGGCAGCTAGGCCTAAGATAGGTTTGTCCCTTAGGCCGCAACTCCCGGAGATGATTGCATAGTAGAACAGGGGATGTCTCCATATATAAGGGCAATGATTTTTTGCTGGTTGGTACAAAAGTGTTGTAGGGTAAGTTGAGGAGAAACCTCACCCTAAAGAAGTGCTTTTTACCTATAATTGGGCAGGGAAAAGGAGAAATATTTGGGTGAATAACACACATTGTTAGAGCATTGGGTTAGGACTAGTAGGGTGCCCTAACCAGTCTTCTAGAAGCACAAAAATCGAGGCAAGAGATCAACAACGAGACTAGTTGAAGATGGTCTCTTGGTGATGGATGGATGCTAGAGGATGAGTATCTTCGGAGAGGACAAGTTGATGAAGTATGTTGGTAGCCAAGAGGATGGTTTACTAGGTGTGAGGATTCCCTAGCTAGAGGTAGATGCTACAACAAGTGTTGGTCACTCGAGGACTATTGGAGGGCAGCGTGAGAGTGGATCAAGTGTGAATGTGGATTGGGAATTTATGGTCTACTGAAGCACATCGTGATAGTGCCCAAGTTGGAGCCCGGTGTGCATCATCTTCATGGACCTAGGTGATTGCTAGAGTGGCAAAAGTTGAGCTCAAGGTTTGACGAGCCAGAGGAGTAGTTGAGCAACCCTATATTTATGTGTGGAGAAGGACTTCTACAACAGATGATGGGCAGTCCTCCTAACTCGTGTTCATTGTGGGAGATGGACATATTACAATGATAGGTGGAAGCCCTCCGTGCCCTATGTTAGTCTTCACTGGAGCAGTGCAGGAAGAATATAGTGGGTTTAAGTCCCTGAGTAGCTGAGGTGCAACAGTGGGCAGATTGAGAGTTGTTCATGAACGAAGTTGTGAACAACTTGACAGGAGTCTCAATGTGTTGTTCCCTTGATGCAATAAGGAACAACTAGTGAGCATATTGGATAACTGAGTTTCAATGACCAAATGGACTTGGATCGTTGATAGAGGTAGTGGTTCATATCAGAAGCCAAAGGACCGGGTAGGTATAGGGTACGAGTGAGAGGAGTTGAGAGAGTCGACTACATCAACCAGATGGTCATAGTATCTTGTTGAGGGTAGATTGGTTGTCGATGGACCGACACCGCGCCCCAATTTTGTAATCCTGTACTAGTAGATATTTGAGGGCCATTATCCCTGGTAAGGGAGCCCTAGACTATTGTATTATATGTTGATTAATATAACAAATTTGGGTTTAAAATTGTAAAAAGTGTTTATATTTTCTGCACGTGTGATTTACTGTTGTTTATATTCCACTGTGAAAAGTAGTTTCAATATGATTCTTGGTCTGGTAGCGTTAGAGATTTAATATTCTGGCACACACACAAAGATCGTGGAAATACAACATGGTATCAGAGTGTATCTGAGCTACTTTGAGGGATAGTGAATAAGAGTGTGCACAACTAAGAAACTCAGAGGGAGTTGTGGTTGTCTAAATCATGGAAAAGAGGGTTGAGATAAAGACAGAGATGTGGTCTTGATATAATACATGGTGAGATGGGCTGGGAGTTTTGGTGGATCGGTGGTGAACTTGGTGCACTTGAATATGTTGTGTGGCAGTTTGTAGATCATGGAATTCCTATGTCTAGTCCATGATGGTTGGGACAACTCGAGGGTTTATTTGGCATGGATGAGATCAACATGATTGAGATGGCTTCATGTGATGGATTAAAAGTTGGAAGGCTAGAGTCTTCATCGGATAATGATGTCGCATATACGAGATTAAAGGGATTTTCACGAGTGGTATTTGATCCAGGAGGATGAGTGCATGTAGGATTGAGCCGGTGGAGATCGTGTAGGCTCACAGGGATTCTAGCCTCAGAGGGAGTATCCTTATGGAGGTTTAGGATCTTCAGGTTCATATGTGATGAGGTAGAGACACTACCAAGATTTTAGGGTTCATTCTATAGAGTATGTTGCAATGATGGACGAAATATGGGCTAGTGTCATCGGAGATGATAATGGTTACTTCCTAGTCTTGGAAGTACCTCCTCGCTAAGAGGGATTGTTGATTTTTGTATTTTGGGAGGTACTCCAAGCCTGGAGGATCAAGGGTTTGGAGGAAGGAGCTCCAAAAGTGGCCTCGTGGTCTTGAAACCCGAGCTTGGGGTTTTTCACCCATCGATATTTGGGCCAAAACTGTGATAAGATTGTGACATGTGATGGATGAGGATGATAGTAGATGTTGAGATGAATACAATGCCTCGAGAATTGTCCAATTCCAAGTTGTCGTTGTTGAGTTATGAATTTTTGAAATTAATGTGTGGTTGTGAGGCCTACTAGGATAATTCGACCAGCTAATGTCACACCCACATGGAGGTTATAAAAATGAGTGGTGTTGGAGGTCATTCCACACATCTTAAGTGCACCAACCATCAAGATATCTTTGGTTTTGGAGTGAAAATCTGAGGCTAGAAAAAGGAGACAGGACAAATGATTTTTGGAGAAGGTTTCTTTGCGTTTTGGTGGTGGGTTACCTCTGTTCTAGGGTAAAAATTCTCTATGGAAGAAGGTCACGGCTCTGAGGCAGCTAGGAAGGTGCTTAAGGATAGATTTATGGGTAGCGTGGGTAGGTATTCGTAACTAGATCAAGCCACAACAAATCAAAGTTATATATGAGTTTGTTTTCTGCTTGATTTTGTGTGGGTCACCTCCATCTACAGGGCCGCAGAGAATGGAAACTACAAAAACACATGGAAGGGACTATTTTGAGGGAAGCTAGGCCTAATATAGGTTTGTCCCTTAGGCCACAAATCCTGGAGATGATTTCACAGTAGAACAGGGAGTACCTCCATATTTAAGGGCAAAATTATTATTATTGGTTGGTACAAAAGTGTTGTAGGGTAAGTTGAAGAGAAACCTCACCCTAAAGAAATGTTTGTTACCTATAATTTGATAGAAAAAAGGAGCAGCGTTTGGGATAAAAACACACAGTTTTGGAGTAGTGGGTTAGGACTAGTAGGGTGCCCTAACCAATCTTCTAGAAGCACATAAATTGAGGCAATAGAGCAACAACGAGAATGGTTCCGGATGGTCTCTTGGTGATGGATGGATGTTATAGGATGAGTGTTCTAGGAGAGGACAAGTTGATGAAGTCTGTTGGCAACCAAGCGGAGGGTTTCCTAGTTGTGAGGATTCCTTAGCTAGAGGTAGATGCTACAACAAGTATTGGTCACTCATGGACTACTGGAGGGAAGTGTGAGAGTGGACCAAGTGCGAACTTGGATTGGGCATTTATGGTTTGATGGAGGACAACGTGATAGTGCCCAAGTAGGAGCCCGATGTGCACCATATTCATGGACCTAGGTGGCTACTAGAGTGGTAGAAGTTGAGCTCAAGGTTTGATGAGAGAGAGAGTTGAGTAGCCCTAGACTTGTGTGTGGAGAAGGACTTCTACAACAGATGATGGGAATTCCTCCTAGCCTGTGTTCATTGTGGGAGAAGGAAATCTTGTAGTGATAGTTGGTAGTCCTCCATGCCCTATGTTAGTCTTCATTGGAGTAGTGCAGGAAGACTATAGTGGGATAAAGTCCTTGTTATAGATCTGATATGAAAATATAAGACAATGAAAATAAACCCAAGAAATAACAAGATCTGAATATAGATATAAATGATTCACTTTATTGATCAAACCCTTAAGGTAGGGCAACACCATATATTCACTCCTTAAGGAAGGAGAACACTCCACAAGCCATATGCCTGTTCATACAAATATCCTTGACTATCTCTCCATGTGGAGTCTTTAGCCTCTATATAGGCCTCATACATACAATACCATGGATCATTACCATGGTTCCCTCATACCATCAAACTAATACCATGGGCCCATTACATTATTATTAACTACTTGTGGTCCCTTACATGATATGGGTTAACCACCTTATTTATTACTATGGCCCATCCCATTATTACATTATTACCTTGGGTACCTCCCTTGGTACCCCATATTATCCCCCCTAGGTATATAACAGTCCTTGAGTATCTTAGGGGTATCAGTGGGTAGATTGAGAGTTGTTCACAAACGTAGTTGTGAATAACTTGACATGAGTCTCTATGTGTTATGCCCTTGATGGGCTAAGGCACAACTAGTGAGTGGATTGGATATCAGAGGTTTAGTGGTTAGATGGACTTGGATCATTGATATAGGTAGTGCTATAGATTGGGAGCCAAAGGACCTGGTAGGTATAGAGTATGCGCAAGAGGAGCTGAGAGAGTCGACTACATCAGCCAAATGGTCAGAGTATCTTGTTAAGGGTAGATTGGTTGTCGATGGACTAACACCAAGCACCAATTTCGTATTCTTGTACTAGTGGATATTTGAGGGCCATTATCCCTAGTACGGGAGCCCTAAACTGTTGTATTATAGGTTGATTAATATAATGAAGTTGAGTTCAAAATTTTAAAAAGTGCCCATATTTTGTGCACGTGTGATTTACTATTGTTTATATTTTGTTGTGTAAATTAGTTTTGTTGCGATTATTCATTTGGCAGTGTCAGAGATTTAAGATTCTATCACAGACACCAAGATCGTGCAAATAGAACATGTGTTGTATTTGATCTCATGTTGTTGCTATTGCAACTACTACACCTAAGAACTAATCCTTCATGAATCTCCCTCTAAAACTGGGAAATTTTGTTTCCTTCCAGCAAAGAGTCTCTTTAGAAACTCGCACTCCTATCTGTATGTCAAACTAGATTGCATAGTTTTGTTACGAGAAAATCAATATTGTCTTCGGAAACCCTTTCTGATAGGAAATCTTCCTCCTGCTGCTCACTAACACTACTTTCCTTTCTGCAAATCACCTCTCGGCATAGGTACACAATTTGTATCTCTACAACACGGAATGGTTAACTGTTTCTGGCCAAAACTATGCCTTACTCTTTGCAAGTGACTAATTTGGACTGCCTCCCTCAGCTTTATCCAATGGAATTAACTCGATTTCCTTTCCTTTTCCAGAAAATGGGAAGCCTATCAGGATGGAACTGTGCTTGCACACTGCTACAGGGAAATTCGCACTACTTGTGCCACTACGACTAGCCCTGCAACTGTCTCGCATGTACTGATTGCAACTAGCTCTACAACTGTCATCTAACTGCATACTGGTAATACCAAACCTACTATTATGATACTGTGGGCCCCCCGTAGCAAAGGTGATGGTCCTATTGCAGCAACTGGAACCGATCTAAATGATCTCCTTGTTGCATCTTCACTGAACCCTACCCATCTTGACATGTTGAAGTATCAAGCTCCACCTCCTCCTAGATCTGGTGCCTCGCTATTTCCTATCGAGCCTTGTCTCTTACTGGAAAAATTATTTTCCTTGCACTTCACACTTGATAGTTCGCACTTCCCCCTGCACCTATCCCTAACAACTAGAATTTGACCTGTTGCCCAGATATGCGTTCTGGTTAACTCACACGACATCCTTTAGCAATCTCGTACAACCATCTCTGGAAAGCTAAAAATCTGCAAAACTCAAATAACTAGAGACTGGATCTGAAAATTTCCTTCTCCTTCCTAATGATCTGGAAACCCTCTGAGAATTTATGGAAATTCCTCTTCCTCTGTGTGCTTTTCTCTTCCACCCAATGTTGATCTAATATTTCAAAACTTGTTGAAAATCAACAACACCTAGATCTTCTCACCGGAACCCTCTATCTGGTAAATCCATAACCCGCAAATGTCTGTTCTTGAGGCTGATTGAATTTTTCTCCTACCTGGAACTGGAGATTAAACTTCCTACCTATGAAAATTCACACTTCCTGGGGACCTATGCAGATCTGAGAAATTCTTCTCAGAACTCCCTCGAAAACTGCAAAATTTTCTACTTCTCGCTACTGAGCCTCTAATTTGATCTTCATTCCTCTGATACCATGTGATATTTCCTTGAATTGCAGCACCTTGAAATGTATTCTTCTAATTGATTAGTTATGCACTTTATTTGTTACGACAAATAACGAATAAATCACACTACAAATCTTCACAATAAAATTACACTGCAAAAAATAAGCTGAAACAAAGAAAATATATGCACACACAAAATAAAAATGGCACCAATATTTTTTTACTAACGTCCCCATAAAAACCTCGAAGGGAAAACTGGTGTAGCAAATGAGGGTTTATTTTATTATGGAGCAGAAAAATATGAGTATAATAATTTGGATTCCTAATTGGAAATCCTCCAACAATAATCTCTCCAAAAATATTTAGGAGAAAATTCTCCCTCTACCAAAATAATTCAGTCTCCTTTTGGTATGCTCACACAGCTGGTCTGGGCAAGTTGTATGACCTCTATAAATGCCCCCAACTAGGTCATCTAACCTCCCCTTGTCACTGGAAATGAGTCATTCAACCTTTTGGGTGCTCTCTCGGCCTTCTACCTCTAAATCAATCTCTTTCCAACACCTATGTTAGGGTTTCTGGCTCACTCGCTCAACCTAGATGACTTTTCTGCAAAATATTTTGGCCTCCTTCACTGTTGGCTCTCCAGAACTGGAAAGATCCTTTAGAACTTTGCTGCTACTGCTTCCTCAATCACTAATGCTTCCTTTCTCTAGCTCAAACTATTTTTCTTGCTAAATTACTACATTGGATAACTCGATCTACTAAGGAACTCACTCTCATTATGTCTCTGATGTGTCATTCTCCAACTCTATCGAGCTTCTCTTATATTCTTTCATTGGATTACCAATAGCCATGATTAAATCGTTATCAATGGATAAGATCATCTCAACCTCGATCCATGTGATTTTCTATAGCTTTATATCCTTTCCTTAATTAATAGATATTAATTAACCAGTTTTCCTAAGTTAGACTTAGGACAAATTTAAATGATGGCTAATAAATTTAATTAAGGCGTTTCAAAAGCTTATCTCGCGATATATTTTTTGGGTTTTGAAGATCTCATGTTCTTAGCCTCTCTGACACAGATTGAGATTAGAGCACTTGTTTTATGCTTCAAAAACTAACAAAGTTGAAGCTAGCAACGTGACTCCTATGATTATTGTGTTATTATTATTCAGCATAGTTGTTATAACAATACAAGTGATATTAATTTTTTATTTTATTTAGAACTAATATTTAATATATTCATATTTTTATTTATATCTCCAGGTTGTATGTTTTAGAAAAATATTTAACATATTCATATTTTCATCTGTACTGATGAGGATTTAGTTGTTTCTTGGTGTGGTTATTTATATTTCAGTTGAATGTCTTCTCATCGACTGTTCCAAAATTGTGAAGTAATATATTCCTACAAAAATTATCCTATATGGATATCGTATGTTACAAATTAGTTCAATATTATTTTATGTTGCACAATTCGACCTCAACGAGCTCACCTATTTTAATATTATACGAGCTACTGCAATATATTGGGCATTATTAATTTAGATAATAATTATTTGTACAATGATTTGTCTTCAAAGTAGTTTGTTTTATAGAAAACTATAGCTCTCATTTGAAAGATGGCATTTTGGACTTTGGAAATTTCATGGGACAACCATGGGTTGATTGCATATTTTTCAAGCCATCTTCTTCATTATACATTGGGTGAAATTATGCATAATTTTTCATCTAGAAAATTTATTTTAGTAACTAGAAATTGTATGGTATAACATGGTTTTAATTGCAGATTTGTTTAGGTGAGATCACAGTAGTTTGAGGGTGGAGGTGGTTTAACGTCTGGAGTTCCTGGTTTATTATGTCTTGGTTTATCCAATGAGATCCCACATTCATGCTTGGAATATGGCACGAGGGTGATTTACTGAAATAAATATTTGGTTCAACTCAATCTGTGGTCGGGTGCTATGTGGAAGTCCCTGACTTGGTCAGATTTTGCATAAGTTAATAAAAGTTATTTTCCTATTGTAATGTATGAACACCTTTGTTTGTTATTATGTTGATTTGATGGTTGTTCTGTCATGGTTAATATTCTGGTTATATGTTGGTTATAAGCATGGTTCTTTGACGTGCTCTAACTATGGCTCTTGTTCATGATTTGATAAGTATTTGAATGGTTGATGAGTGCATGGGATAACAAGTGTTGTTGCACTTAATTGAGATGGCATTAGATCTTCTCGATGATTTTCATATGAAGTTCGAAGATTTAAGATCATATATGCATTCATGAAATTTAAGTCACATGTTTACCATATGTTTGGCGAAATGTCTAGTGTGTTATAGGATGTGTAGGTCAAGTTTTGGTTTCAAATTTGAATGTTTATTATTGTCGCTATGTGAAATGTGATTCTTGAACATTACAGGAAGTTTTGGGTAGTGTTCTAGAGACTAGCCTAGAAAAGTGGCTCAAATCTCAGGACCGCGTGCACTAAATTGGGGAAATTAGACCATAACCACATGGAAGCATGCCTACGTATGCGGTTGGAGGCCTATAACTACACACTTGCCTTGTTGTGCATGTGGTTGGGGTGCTAGGACATTGAAAAAGGGTTCCAGCTAAGGGATTGACCACCTAGGGTGGTTTGCAGACTTCTAAGTGGTTTGTGGTCTTTGAGGGATGTCAGTAAAGTTGTCGGTTTATTGTCCCAACTTCCATAACTGGAACTTGGAGTCCGGGTCATGTCATAGTAGCACCCAACTTCATATTTATCAGAGGGCTTGTAAAAGTGGGAAAATGTGGGGAGGGGTGGTTACAAATAGGTATCAAAGCTTCTAGATTGAAACCCTTGGACTGGATGGGCAGGATGTGATTCTTATGCATGCATGCATTCCAATTGTTATGTTTGTCATGTATATAGTTGGTGTTACACTTGAGTTATCATGCATGATGTCGATAGATTTATAAGTTGATGTCATTATGAGTATATACATGTATATCGCGCTAATGTGGACTAATTTGGGCAGACGAGATAGCCTCCCATGAACTTCACTAAGGTTTGTTTGATTATGTTTACATTTGGTTTATATTCCATGGTATGTTTGAAGGAAGAAGAAGATCAGAGATGACAAGTAGAATGGGGGATTATAGTTCAGGTGAGTCTCCTTATAGATCAGATGAGAAACATGGAGAAGAGTTCTCTCCTGACATAACAAATACCTTGAGAAATATGAACGTAGAAATCAGAAGTTGTAAGGCAGATAATGAAAAGATAGTTTAGTCAGAGAAAAGACTTGCCAAAGCTCATGAAAATAAAACCAAGGTCAATGCGGTTATTGATCCGGATTTAAACAGGAACGCAACAAATTACAGAGATAACCATATACACAAAGATGCAGCGGAAATAATACTTCATTTCATTAATGGAAAATACTGAAATATGCTTACAACCAGAAATGGAAATAAACCAGCTAGGGCGATGGTAGCTTATCTCTGAGAAGAGATGTGATGGCTACATGCCTCTGAACTGTGTTACAATGAGGCTCGAAGGCCTATTTATTGTTGAGAAACAATGGAAAACCCTTAACATTCCAAAACCTAACCCTAGGAGATGAAACGCCAAAACTGTGGGCCCCATTTGGGGTAAATTGGTACATCAACTTCCCGGGGTCGTAACTTTGGCATATGATCTCCGTTTGACGCATACAATAGCTCGTTAGAAAGATCTACCCGAGCACTACCATTGTTGGAACGGGCAACATCGGTCCATGGACCAATGTTGCCCTTGGATTTCCCAAAAAACGTCGTTTAGGGCCTCAAAACGGCTCCGGAAGTTCAGGACCCGAAAAACTGCTAAAAATAGTAAGTTGTGCTACAATTAAGGAAACTGAAAATGTTGAGAAAGACAATGGTGGGGGTCCAGGTGGACTTGGCAGGTGGCCACCAATATCCACCTGGATCATTCCTCCCCCTTTAGGAAGCAATGGTCCCCATTGCGTTGAGCTCCTCCATGAGATGAGGAAACTTTTGCTGAACTTGTTCCCTGGTGAGCCACTTGCCCTGTTGAAGGAATTGGCCTGCTTTGACAACTCGGTACAGTTGGATATTCTGTTGGCGATTGTTCTTGATCTGTGTGTCCATGATCCGATCAGTTGCAGCTTGTTCCATGCAATCTGGATTTAATTTTGTGGGTTTGAGTTGTTCTGCAATGTCGGATGTGTCTAGCAATGGTGGAAAGTATGGCCGAAGGCGGTCCACATTGAACACTGGGTGCAGGCCAAGGAATGGGGGAATGTTGAGCTCAAATGCATTGTCTCCCATAGCCTTAGTAATGGTGTAAGGACCATATCGGAGTGGTCTCAATTTCCGATAGGCTCCAGTAAGGCGTTCCTTTTGCAAATGCAACCAGACTTTGTCGCCCACCTGAAACTTGTGTGGCACCCGATGTTGATCATGTCGCTGCTTGTACTTGGCATTTGATTTCTCAAGAATGTCATGGACCTGCTGGTGAATATGTTGGATGCACTCAATGAAGCTGGTGGCCTTATCTGTTTCGGACTGGACATGAGCTGAATTCATGTGAGTAGCTGCAAGTGGCATGGCCACATCAATGGGGCATAGTGGCTGGAATCCCAAACCCACCTGAAAAGGGCTATGGCCAGTGGAGCTGTGAAGAGCTCGGTTGTAACTGTGCTGAACATAGGGGAGGCTCTCGTCCCATGTGCGTGGATGCTTTGAGTTATACACGCGCAGAATGTGCACGATCATCCTATTGACAACCTCTGTCTGGACATCAGTTTGAGGATGGAAGGCTGTGGACTTCGTGAGTTTGGTGTCCAGCATTGACCAGAGACTGGACCAAAATGTGCTGAGAAACCGACTGTCCCGATCTGAGATGATAGACTGTGGGATCCCAAAGTGCACCCACAGTCGTTCAAAGAAGAGTTTAGCAGTGGCTTCTACTGTGATATTCTTCTTGTAGGCCACCATAATGGCCATCTTCGAGAACCTATCGACGACCACAAAAACACAATCATTTCCATGCTTAGTGGAAGGGAGGCCTGACATGTAATCAATGGAGATGGATTCCCAAGGTCGACTAGGGGTAGGCAACGGGGTATAGAGGTCGTGCTTCTTAATGGTCGGTTTGGCAATGGCACAGGCAGTACATGATCTGATGTACTTCCCAACATCCTGTCGAAGATTCGGCCAATAGAAATAATTTTGCAGTACTGCCACTGTTTTCTCGACCCCGAAATGCCCAGCAACCCGACTGTAGTGTGCTTCCCAAATCATCTTGGCACGCTCGCTTGAAGGAACACAAAGGTGACCGAGGTGGCATAATAGGTCATCCTGGAGGTGAAAATCTGCAACACGCCGACCCTCCAAGAGTGTCTAGTATGTGTGTCCGAATTCTGGGTCGCTCTTGTAGAGAAGTGGCCAATCAGAAGTCTCGTGCCCACAAGAGTTGAGCACGGTGGTTAACGCCATGATTGGTGGTCGACTGAGGCAATCTGCAACATTATTGGTGCTACCCTTCTTATACTTTATATTCAAGTGGAACTGTTGCAGGTATGTAGACCACTTCTGATGGCGATCATTCTGCAATTTCCCTTGGGTCTGTATGAACTGCAGGGGTCGGTGGTCTGTGTGGATGACCGTTTCCTTCCCCAAAATGTAATGCTTCCATTGTCGGCAGGCCTGTACAATGGAATACATTTCTTTATCATAAGTGGGGTACTTCCGGACTGCGTCTGAAAGTGTTTCACTGTGATATGCCACTGGATGTCCATGTTGAGTAAGGACTACCCCAATAGCATAGTCAGAGGCATCTGTCTCGACCTCAAATGGTTGTTGTAAATCTGGTAACGCGAGCACTGGTGCCGTGCAGAGGCGATCCTTCAACTCCATGAATGCCTTCTGTTGAGATTCAGACCAAAAGAATCTTGCTTTCGCCCCTCCCTTGGTGACCTGACTCAAGGGCCAAGAAATATGAGAAAACCCCAACACAAACTTGCGGTAGAAGTTGGCAAGACCTAGAAAGCTGCGGAGCTCTGTTAGAGTGGTTGGAGAGGGCCAATCCCGAATGACTTGGACCTTGGCTGGATCGACATGCACCCCCTGTTCATCAATGATGTATCCCAGATACTGAACCTGGGTCATGCCAAAAGTGCATTTCTCCAAATTGGCACATAGCTTGTGTTGCCGCAGTGTTTGGAGAACCTGTCGGATGTGGTGGAGGTGCTCTTCCCAACTCTGGCTGAAGATCAGAATGTCGTCCAAGTATACTACTACAAAGGAGTTGGTGAATGGTCGCAAGATGTCATCCATTAGCCTCATAAAGGTTGCAGGAGCATTCATCAATCCGAAAGGCATGACCAACCATTCGAAGAGGCCCTCCTTGGATTTGAAGGCAGTCTTCCACACATCAGAGGGTTCGATTGGTACCTGGTGATATCCTGACTTCAGATCGATCTTGCTGAAATATTTCGCCCCCTTTAGTTGGTCTAGGAGGTCATCAATCCGCAGGATCGGGTACCTATTACGGACATTGATCTTGTTCAGCGCCCGATAGTCAATACAGAGTCTCCACGTCCCGTCCTTCTTCTGTACCAACATGATCGGGCTCCCACAGGGCGATGAACTCGGACGGATGTGGCCTTTCTGCAGGAGCTCCTGAATCTGCCTCTTGATTTCATTGTTCTCCAGAACGGAGCGTCGATAAATTGGTCCATTGGGTAGCGGCGCACCTGGGGTCAGATCGATGGAGTGCTTGACTTGACAGTGCAGAGGAACTCCTACCGGAGAGGTGAAGATGTCCTCGTACTCCTCCACAATCTTGTCCATCTGTAGTTGTCGTGCAGAGGGACCCCGTCTGGAGGCCGCGGCCACTGTCTTCTTCTTTCCTTGAGGACGTATCATCAGGAAAACAAATTTCCTGGTTTTGGAAATGATCTTACTGCATTGTTTTGCAGTAATCAAAGAGATGGCGGCAGGTGGTGCTACCTCTGGTATCCTGAACAACTTATTTCCCAATGTAACAATAACAGCACGGGGTCTTGATTCATACACAGCATGTCGCTTCCACAAGTATGGTTGTCCTAGTAATACATCACAAACTTCAAGGGGAGCAATGTCACACAATACCTCATCCGTGAAGGGCTTGATGTTGTATGGAAGGCGACACTGCTGGCTCACGCGAAGATCTCGTCCTTGGTGCAGCCACCCAATGGTGTATGGTTGTGGATGTGCTGTGGTCAGTAAGCCCAACCACTTCACGACCTCTGCCGAAATGAGGTTCTTTTGACTCCCGCTATCAACAATGAACTGTATCGGGGAGCCCTTTACCCACATCTGAGAGTGGAAGAGACGCTCCTCCTCCTCTGGATCTTCGGGTTCATTTTTCTGGATCTTTGCGGTAGCAACAGTGGCGCTGGGATCCGCATCAATGATCTGCTTCCCTTTTTCATACCCCTTATCGGGTTCTGACTCAGAGTCGGAACATGCATCTGATTCTGAAACCTTCAGCTCAGCCACCAGTGACTGCTTGGCCCGACACTCACTTGTGTTGTGAGTGGAGCTCTTATGGAACTCGCACCATTTTCCAGTGTCCTTTCTCGGCTTCGCGGCGCTGTTCTTTGCTTGCAGCTTCGGCTGGTTGTCTTGGGCTGTCCCGCCTTGGCTTTGTCCTTTGTTCTGTGGTTTCGGGGCACCTTTCCCTTGCTTTGGATTCGCAGATCCAAAGTCTCGCTTCTTTTGTTTCAACTTCTGCTCGACCTTGACGGCATATCGGTATGCTGCGCCGAGCGAGGGGATGTTTAGGAATTGTATTTCTTCCTGGATGTACTTGTGTAGGCAGCCACGGTATTTGAGTATCAAATGTTGCTCTGAATCCTTGATACCCAACTTTGTGCGAAGGGTATGGAAAAGATTGGTGAACTCCGGCACGTCTTGGTCCCTTCCCTGCCGCAGCGTGGTCCACTTTATGTATTCATCCTCATAGCTTCCGACAGGGTAGTACTGCTCCTTGACGGCATCCCGGAACGAATCCCAGGTGGGTGCGGCTGAAAATAGTGAGCCAGTACTTTCATCCTTCTGCTCGCAGTAGGTTTCCCACTAGTCCTTGACATGGGGGGCTGCTTTGAGAAGGGAAAAAACAATCTTTTCCCGACTCGAAAAATCATGAACAGAAAAATAACCCTCTAGCAGATTTAACCATTTATCTACGGCATCTGCGTCTATCTGACCCTCGAATATGGGGATTTCAAAATTAACTTGTACCTTAAAGGGTGTGGCGTTTCCAAAGTAGCTGCTGGAAGCCGATGCGTCACTTCTGGGTAGCCGCTGAAGGATCTGGGCAAAGCTGTCCATCATCACGTTCCGTTGTCGCTCGAGGGCTTCTTCGAGCAAGATTTTGATGGGATCTCCTGCCCCCTCATCTTTCTTCTCATCCGCCATAGGAGGCCATCGGGATTTGCGAGGCTAGTCTTGCAAAGGTTCAACCAGTTCAAGCCCTAACTCCTTATATCCCGACCTTGTTGGGGACATGCAAAGAAAAATAGAGAAAAAGCAGACTGCTCTGATACCACTGATCCGGATTTAAACAGGAACGCAACAAATTACAGAGATAACCATATACACAAAGATGCAGCGGAAATAATACTTCATTTCATTAATGGAAAATACTGAAATATGCTTACAACCAGAAATGGAAATAAACCAGCTAGGGCGATGGTAGCTTATCTCTGAGAAGAGATGTGATGGCTACATGCCTCTGAACTATGTTACAATGAGGCTCGAAGGCCTATTTATTGTTGAGAAATAATGGAAAACCCTTAACATTCCAAAACCTAACCCTAGGAGATGAAATGCCAAAACTGTGGGCCCCGTTTGGGGTAAATTGGTACATCAACTTCCCGGGGTCGTAACTTTGGCATATGATCTCCGTTTGACGCATACAATAGCTCGTTAGAAAGATCTACCCGAGCACTACCATTGTTGGAACAGGCAACATCGGTCCATTCCATGGACCCATGTTGCCCCCGGATTTCCCAAAAAACTTCGTTTAGGGCCTCAAAACGGCTCCGGAAGTTCAGGACCCGAAAAACTGCTAAAAATAGTAAGTTGTGCTACAATTAAGGAAACTGAAAATGCTGAGAAGGACAATGGTGGGGGTCCAGGTGGACTTGGCAGGTGGCCACCAATATCCACCTGGATCAGTTATCCTTTTGAGCTTATTAGATTTACAAAGATAGGGGCAACCACGAATCAGTTATGGATAAGAAGAAAGGACTAATGGGGCATATGGTAGTAGGTCTCGATCAGGGCATAGGTTAGACAGGGATGACACAGCCAAAGGTGGAAGATGGTTGGATACACCTGACAAGAGAGGTAGTGGTTATGGGTTCTATTCTAGTTCTAGTTAAGATAGATATCATGGTCATCATCGCCACCATCCTTACAGGAGGAGTGAGAGGGGGTAGTTTCTAGATGAGTTCAAGAAATCCAAGCCTCCTACATTTGATGGAGAGATGAAGAAACTAGAAGATGTAGAGGCATGGATGCTTGGGATGAAGAATTTATTTGAGCTGCATGATTATACAGAGAACATGAAAGCTAGGATAGTTATTTTCAGCCTCAAAGGAAAAACATATATTTGGTGGGAAGATGTGAAGCATATCAGAGGCATCAGGATAGAGGATTTGAGTTGGCATTAGTTCAAAAGACTCTTCAAGAAGAAGTACTTGTCAAATAGATATTATGATGGAAAGGCCAAATAGTTCTATGAACTTAAGGTGGGATCTATGACGGATGAAGAGTACAAGAAGAAGTTTCTGGAGCTGTTGAGGTATGTGCCTTACCTCAAGGATGAGAAGACAAAGGTTCAAAGTTTTATTAGTGTACTACCATTAGCTTTCAAGGACCGAATTAAGTACTATGAGTCTTGGTCATTGGAGGAAGTCATCGGGAAATTGAAGCATTGTTACGAGCAGTCGCAGTACAAGTCTGAGACTAAGCGTGATTGGAAAGGGAATGAGAAGGCTAAAGGAAAATGGCCTCCAGAGTAGGAAATACATCAAGATTTAGGTGAGAAAGAAAATGTGGCTTCTTACAATAAGTTTAGTGCAGCTGATAAGGGACATGGACCTCAGTCTTGAGAGTAGCAGACTAAAGGTAGTGGCAAAGAACTATTGCAGTGTTGTATTTGTGAAAAATATCAGCATAAGAAGGATTTTCTATTATATCAGGGTGGTAGACCTCAGATCTATAGTCCTTAGAAGGAACAGGCAATTGGGGATGTTGGCCATAACATTCCTTAGATCTATGTCACACTTGATAACAAGCAGGTGGATCATTAGACATCCATTATTGAGATGAAAGGTAAGCTTTGTGATCAAGTTGTTTCTATTTTGATTGATCATGGATATAATTATAGTTATGTTAGTCCTGACCTAGTGGATAAGTGTGACTTGAATAAAGAAGTGTATGCAGAGTCTTTGTTGGTGCAGTTGGCTACAAGGACCAATAAAATAGTTCATCATTAGGTGAGAGCAAGTTCATTTGAGCTAAATGGTATGCCTATATCATCACATCTAAATGTGCTTCCATTGCGTTCATATAGTATTATTTTGGGTATGTATTGGTTGTTTACTCATAGGACTAAGTTAGATTGGTATGAGAAGGATATTGAGTTCTTGGATGATGATGGAGATAAGAGAATATTGCAAGGAAAAAAGAAGCCTACATTGGTGAGAATGATTACAGATATGTAGTAAAATAACAGTTGCAGGAAAGGGTGTGTATTATTTGCAATACATATTTCTAGTGAAAAAGAGAAGGACGTTGAGGACGATGAATTTTTGAAGAGATATTTGGTTTTGCAACAATTTCAGGATGTATTTCCAACATAAATGTCATATTTACCACCTCACAGGGAAGTGGATTTATATATTGAGTTGGTACCAGGAGCAACACTAGCATCAAAGACACCTTACGAAATGAGCACTCTAGAGTTGGTGGAATTGAAGTGGAAACTAAAGGAAATGCTTGATAAAGGATACATAAGGCCAAGTGTGTCGCCTTGGGGCACACTACTATTGTTTGTGAAGAAGAAAGATGGAACTCTCAAGTTGTGCACTGATTACAAGCAGTTGAAAAAAGTGACAATCGAGAACTAGTATCCCTTGTCATGAATTAATAATTTGTTTGATCAGATGAAGGGAGCAGCAATGTTCTCAAAGAATAAATTGAGATCAAGATATCATTAGGTGTGCATCAAAGAAGAGGACATATACAAGACTACATTCTGTACCAGGTATGGGCATTATGAGTTTGTGGTGGTTCCTTTTGGTCTTACCAATGCTCTAGCTACTTTCATGTGCTTGATGAACAATTTATTGCGTCCTTATCTAGAAAATTTTGTGATAGTGTTTGTTGATGAAATATTGATATATTCTAAGAATGAGAAAGAGAATGAGAGCACTTTGCAACATTATTAAGATTGTTGAGAGAGAATAAGTTGCATGCCAAGCTTAGTAAGTACAATTTATTTTAGACTAAAGTTCACTACTTGGGACATGTTATTTCCAAGGAAGGTATACAAGTGGACCTGGAAAATATTAGAGCCATCATGGAGTGGCCAACTCCTAGGAATATGGATGAGGTCAGATAATTCTTGGGATTAGAAATTTACTATAGGAGGTTCATCAAGATCTTCTCACAAATTTCCTATCCTCTTACATCTTTGCAGAGAAAATGAAATAATTTTGAATGGATTGAGGAGTGTACAACTATTTTTGAGCAGTTGAAGCACTTGCTTACAAATTCTCAGTCTTGAAGATTGTTCATCTTGAAAAAGAGTCTGTGGTATGTTCATACGCTTACAAGAGAGGACTTGGTGGAGTCTTGATGCAGGAAGGATGTGTGGTATGCTATGAGTCAAGGAAGCTTAATGTGTATGAGCAGAATTATGTGACTCGTGATATTGAGTTGGCAGTTATCATTCATGCCTTGAAGATGTGGATGCATTATCTTCTTGGCAGGAGGTTTGTCTTAATGAGTGATCATAGTGGATTGAGGTACTTATTTGAGCAACCCAATTTGAATGATAGGAAAGCTAGATGGTTTTCTACCCTCAGCGAGTTTGACTTTGAGATCAGGTACATTAAGGGCAAGGAGAACATGGATGCAGATGCTCTCAGTAGAAGAGTGCAAGTGAATCACATTGCAATCGTGAGTTCTTATGGGACAAACTTGCAAGAGCAGATCTTGTAGGATGGACAACATGATGGCATGTATCAGCATTTGAGGCACATATTACAATAGTAGGGTGAAGGTGTTAGGGATGAGGAGTATCACCTCACGATATATGGCTTGGTCATATTCAGGAACAAGATTTATGTGTCGGATTTAAGTGAGCTCAAGAAGATTATCTTGATGGATTTTCATGTCAAGTCGTATTCAAGTCAACCAGAATATCTGAAGACATTGGTAGTAGTTAAAAAGTTATACCATTGACCAAACTTGAAGAAAAAGATGGCTTAGTTTGTTGCGATATGTTTGGACTATCAGTAGGTAAAAGAGGAGTGTAATCATTCAGTTGGTTCATTACAAACTATTCTAATTCTAGAGTGGAAATGGGAGGTCATTTCCATGGACTTCATTACAGGTTTTCTGATGACATCGAAGCAACATGATTCAATCATGGTTGTGGTTGACAGGTTAAGTAAGTTAGTTCACTTCATTGTAGTTATGTCTATGAATTCATATACTAAGGTAGCTCAAATATTTATCAGGGATATAGTGAGATTTCATGGTGTTCTCAAGAAGATCATATCAGACAAAGATGTCAAGTTCACTTCTAGGTTTTGGAAGGAGTTGTTTGCAGACTTGGGGATAGAGTCGGCTTTCAGTATAGCTTATAATCCATAGACATATGGAAAAAAAAACATGGTTAACAATATTCTTGAGGATATGTTGAGGATGTACGTTATGCATCAACAAAGGGAGTGGGAGGAGTATCTTCCACAAGTGGAGTTTGCATATAATAATGGGTATCATGAATCCTTGAAGATGAGTCCATTTTAGGTTCTTATGGGTGGATTTGTAACACTCCTATTAGCTAGAGTGATCCAGTGAACATGGTTTTTATTGGACCAAATTTGTTAGCAGAGATGGAATAGGAAATGCAGGTTATTAAAAGGAATATGAAGGCAGCATAGGACAGGTATAAGAGTTATGCATATCAACATATGGCATTTAAGGAGTTTGAGGTTGGGGAGCATGTGTACTTTTGCATCAAGCCCAAGAGGAGCTCTTTGAGGATTGGGTTATGTTCCAAGTTGGCACCTCAATATTGTGGGCTTTTTCATATCCTTGAAAGGATTAGACCAATGGTCTATAGACTTGCACTGTGTAGAAATTCTCACTGTAGATCACCTGATAATGCAATATACTAAAGCAAAATACTTGATCTACTTCTACAAACAAACTTGCGTAAGCTTAATTGATTTTGAGAAAGATCAAATAGAACACATATAACAGATGAAGAAGAAATCAATCACACATGAACACAGAAGAATACTCTGGGGAAAGCCTCAGCTAAAAACCCCGATCTCTGTATTATCATACAAGTGGGAATATCTTCGGATTACACAAAGCTTTAGCTCACAAGCTATCCAGCTCTCAGTACAATCCTTCAATCCTACTCATAGACAGAATAGACAACACATATGCCTTCCTTCAGTCCTCCAAGCCTCCTACTTCCTTGCGCAGTTTCTCCTAGGTCATCAAGCTGCCACCTGTGTGTAATTACCTCACATACTGCTTAGACCTCAGAAATAATTGCGTAATCCTCAAGGAAAGAATTCCTTCTACATGCAAGAGATATCCTCATGGGAATATTTCTGCAACTGATAGTACACTATCCCATCCTTTGATCTCAAATGGGTCTCTGTATGAACTGACATGCATGAGTTATTTATGAGAGAATATTCAGTTATGTGAAGTACACTAGTTGCATGCATGCATGCATTGACTAACTGAACTCACAATAAATTCCACAAACTGTTGGAACTAATCTAACTGGACTTAACTCAGTTAACTGAGCTAACTAATTACAACTCAAAGTACAACTCATCCTGATCTCCTTAATTAAGGGATAACTTCCTCAATCAAAGAGATAACTATTGGATGTCTTCACATAGACTTCATGTTTGATTTTCTCTAACTAATTAACTCAAGATGAATTAATTAATTATTTTACAAACAACTATTGAGATCAAATTCAAATTTTAATTCACAATTTTAATTTAGGGACTAATTAAAATTGGAATGTATCCCAAAATGCTATTTATAGCAAAGTTATTTTTAGCACTTCTGTATTTAGCATTTCTTGTTGCTATTTTCAACACTCCCTCTCAACAAGAAAGGGATTATCTGTCACCCCGATCCTGTCTCTGTGGAACTCGAATTTGCATTTTGACAATGCCTTAGTCAAAATGTATGCATCCTGCTCCTTGGTCGAAACATATTGCAAAAACATGATCCTCTTCACCCACAGTATCGAAGATGATGATACCAGATATCGATGTGCTTGGACCTGTCATGAAATACTAGATTCTCAGAGAGTTTGATACAACTCTGATTATCGCAATAGATCACAGTTGGATCCATCCTCTGATCAAACAATTCAACTAGAATTTTCCGCATCCAAATGGCCTCACATGCAGCCTGACTGGCAACCATGTATTCAGCCTCTACTGAGCTAAGTGAAACTGACCTTTGTTTCCTATTGAACCAAGAAACTGCAGCTGAACCAAGGTTGAAAATTCCTCCTGAAGTGTTCTTCCAATTTGATGGACTCCCTGCCTAATCTACATCTGTGAAGCCCTGAAGCTTCACTCCCTCTGTCCATCTGTACCATAATTCATACTGAGATGTGCCTCTGAGGTATCTCAGCACATGCTTCGCTTCCTTCCAAAACAACTTGGTAGGCTGAACCATAACTTGACTCAACTGGTTCACCGCAATGCACAAATTTGGTTGTGTGTTCACTAAATACATCAATGAACCCACAAGCTGTCGATACACAGTAGCAGCTACTACCTCACCTGAAGTAGCATCCTCCTTCCTCCAGTTACCTACTAGAGGAGTCTGCATGGGCTTGCACTTCTCCATGTGGAATCTCCTGAGTATCTCATTGGCATACTTGCCTTGAGACACAAACACTTCCCCATTCTTCTGCCACACTTCCATGCCTAGAAAGTAGTGCATGAGACCCATGTCTTTCATCTCGAACTCTCTTGCAAGGTCCTCCTTGCAAGACATGATCAACTGATCATCACTTGTCAATATTAGATCATCAACATAAAGAACAATGATCAACTACTTACCTTCTACCATGATGTGGTACAGGTTCGCATCCACTTCACTCCTTGTGAAGCCCAGCCCGGTGAAATAGCTGTCGATCCAGGTGTACCAAGCATGATGTGCTTGGTTCATCCCATACAAGGCTCTCTTGAGTCGGCACACATGCGACTCATGATCGAAGGTCTCAAATCCTTCCGGTTTCTCTATATACAACCTCTTCCTCAATCTTTCCATTGAGGAATGCAGTCTTCAAATCCATTTGATGGATCTTCCAACCCATTTGTGATGATAGTGCCAACATCGATCTAATAGATGAGTACCTTGCTACAGGAGCAAAATTCTTATCATAGTCAATCCCCTCAACCTGTGAGAAACCACGGGAAACAAACCTTGCCTTATTTTTCTCTACACTACTATCAGCTGCTTGCTTTACCTTGTAAAGCCATCGGGAACTCACCACTGACTTGTTCTCTAGTCTTGGAACAACATCCCAAACACTATTCCGAACTATGGAGTCATACTCCTCCACCATAGCATCAACCCAGATTGGTTGTTGCACTGCTTCCTCGAAGGAAGATAGTTCGATCTCTACACATTCCCCAACAAGGGCCATGTAACCAGTGTCCCGCTCTGGTGACCTCCTCTGTCTGCACTGAGAAAATGGATATCCCACATTCTCTCTCGCATCCATCAACAATTTTTCAACTTCCCTTGAGCGTTTTCACCCATCTCTGGAAGACTCTGCATGAGTGGATGTCTCCACTCCTGGATCCTCTGCATGTGGCTGCTCCGCATCAGTCTGAGGCTCCTCCTCCTTAGGAACCAAAAGTTCCTCCTTTGCATGCAACTTGAGCTCCTTCTCAAGGGAAACTTGCATGGCCTTCTGCTCGTCGAACTTTAGATCTCTGCGTATCACTGTCCTTTGACTGGTAGGAAAGAACACCCAATAGTTGTGGGGTGTATCAGTGTACGCTACAAGTATCACCATCTCAGCTGTTGGCTCTAGCTTCTTCTGGGCATCTTTGGTCACATGGCAAAACGTCGATATGCCAAAGATCCTGAAGTGACTCACATCTGGTCTCTTCCCGGAGAAAACCTCCTCTGGTGTCTTTAGTCCCAGTAGACGATGCAGGCTTCTATTTTGCAAGTATACCGTTGTATTTCATGCCTCAACCCACAAATGAAGTGGTAGACCTTGGTCATGCAGCATCACCCGAGCTACTCCCACAACCATTATGTTCTTCCTTTCAGCCACCCCATTCTACTGTGGGTTATGGGGTGCCGTCAACTCCCATTTAATTCCTTCTACTGCACAAAAGTCCTTAAACTGTTGAGAGACATACTCTCCGCCATTGTTGCTTCGCAAGGCCCTTATCTTCTTTCCTGATTCTTTCTCTACCAAGGCTTTTAACTCACAAAACCTTGAGAAGGTTAGATCCTTCTTCTGCATGAAATAGATCCAGCATCTACGAGAAAAAACATCAATGAAAATAACATAGTACCTTTGTTTAGCGGTGGAGACTGTCGAGAATGGTCCACACACATCTGTATGAACTCGCTCTAGGATTGCTCCAGCTCGACTGTCTCGATCCTGAAAAGAAGATTTTGCATACTTACCCAAGGTACAACCTTTACATGTATCCACTTGCTCTAGTTTACCCTTAGGAAGTCTGGTAGAAATCTGCTACATGATCTTCAAGGCCCCATGGTGCAAGTGGCCAAATCTTCTATGCCATAGCTCACCAATATCTTGGCTTTTCACCAACTCCGCTTTGGAACTCAATGTAGCATAGTCATCTACCTCCAGCTTGTAGAGATTCTTCACTCGAATCCCAATCCTTTTATTCTGTCCTATGCCGATGTGTCTCAGGAATGCCTTTCCTTTACTAAAGACTACATCATAGCCTTTGTATTCCAACATAGCGACGGATACCAGGTTCTTCTTAAGTCCAGGCACATATTTTACATCAATCAGGGTGAGAGGAGCTCCATGATCCCTCTGAAAAAAAATCATGCCTTCACCTGAAACATGGTACTTTCCATCATCGCCCATCTCTATGTGCATCTGGAGGTCCTTCTCCTCTAAAGTACTAAATAAAATCTTGTCGCTGTTCATGTGGAATGAGACTCCACTATCCAGGTACCAAACACAACCCACCATCGATGAAACCATGCATGTGATGAGGGTGAAATCCAATTCGAACTGTGAGGCCAGTGCCTCACCATCTGATCCTTTCGAGGATCCCTTCTTGGATTTCTTCTGTGGACAATTTGTTGCATAATGTCCCACCTCATGAAAATTAAAGCATCACACTTTAGATTTGTCAATCTTCTTCCCACCATGGGAAGAAATCGATTTGGAATGGGAAGCCTTCCCTTTCCCTTTCCTCGCCTTACTCACTAAGGCTAGATTTTCTTCATCATCATGATTTGATGAAGAACCATCTATGGTGCTTCTCCTGATCTCCTCCTGCATCAGATTTGACCATAGTCGTTCCTAATCTGGCAGTTTCTCTCTTCCATTTACTGAGTCTTAATAGCTATGCCAGCTCTTAGGAAGACCGAGGAGAGCAAGACTCACCATGTCATCATCGGCTGTCGTGATTCCTACACTTCCAAGCTCATCCCTGTAGGTGGTGAGGTTTTTCAGATATGTAGAGATCGTGTCACTCTTTTCACACTTGATTTTTCGAAGCTTGTAATTCAGCGCCATCTTCCTTTGATTGTTGTTGTTCTGATATAGATCCTTCAATGTTTTCCACATTGAAAATGGTGTCTCCTTCCCATGGAGACTCGAGAAAATGTGGTCTCGAACACTCTCCAGAGGAATCCTCCTCGCTCTAGCCACACATTTATTCCATTCCGCCAATTATTGGGAATTAGTAGCTGCTGGCTTGGGGACTTCTTGATCAATGAAGTCCTTCAAACCTTTGTCCTCTAATACCGCTTCCATGCGATCCTTCCAGGCTATATAATTCAAGCTACCATCTAGGGCATACTCGAGTCTCAAATCGTTGAATGCCATTGGTGAAATTTGAGATGTGATAAGAATTTGATTTGTATAATCAAGAACTTCAAACTTTCAACTTCTCCCTTCTTTGTAGACTGTTCTTTGCTTTGATCACCTTTGCTTCGATACCATGTAGAAATTCTCACTGTAGATCACCTGATAATGCAATATACTAAAGAAAAATACTTGATCTACTTCTACAAACAAACTTGCAGAAGCTTAATCGATTTTGAGAAATATCAAATAGAACACATATAACAGATGAAGAAGAAATCAATCACGCATGAACATAGAAGAATACTCTAGGGAAAGCCTCAGCTAAAAACCCTGATCTCTGTATTATCATACAAGTGGAAATATCTCGGGATTACACAAAGATTTAGCTCACAATCTATCTAGCTCTCAATACAATCGCTCAATCTTGCTCATAGATAGAATAGACAACACATATGCTTTCCTTCAGTCCTCCAAGCCTCTTATTTCCTTGCGCAGTTTCTCCTAGGTCCTCAAGCTGCCACCTGTGTGTAATTACCTCACACACTGCTCATAGACCTCAGAAATAACTGCACAATCCTCAAGGAAAGAATTCCTTCTACATGCAAGAGATATCCTCATGGGAATATTCCTACAACTGATAGTACATTGTCCCATCCTTTGATCTCAACTGGGTCTCTGTCTGAACTAACATGCATGAGTTATTTATGAGATAATATTCAGTTATCTGAAGTACACTAGTTGCATGCATTCATGCATTGACTAACTGAACTCATAATCAATTCCACAAAATATTGGAACTAATCTAACTAGACTTAACTCAGTTAACTTAGCTAACTAATTACAACTCAAAGTACAACTCATCCTGATCTCCTTAATTAAGGGATAACTTCCTCAATCAAAGGGATAACTGTTGCATGTCTTCACATAGACTTCATGTTTGATTTTCTCTAACTAATTAACTCAATATGAATTAATTAATTATTTTACAAACAGTTGCTAAGCTCAAATTTGAATTCTAATTCACAATTTTAATTTAGGGACTAATTAAAATTGGAATTTATCCGGAAATGCTATTTATAGCAATGTTATTTTTAGCACTTCTATATTTAGCATTTCTTGTTGCTAATTTCAACACACTGCCACCAACAGTGAGTCCACGATTTTTTCCATGTTTCATTTCTTAAGAGATATGTGTAGGATGTTGATCATGTGATTGATTGGTCTATATTGCAGGTGGAACCAGAGGGAGAATTCCATCCAGAAACTTAGTGCATATTGCAACAAAAACAACTCATGCTTCAGAATTGAGAAATCAAGCAAGTTAAATTACAGTGGAGGCACTTTGGGCTCGATGAAGCTACATGGGAGACGCTTGATCAGATGCAGATGTTGTATCCTTCATTATATTTTGGTTCAAACAAATGATTTTTTGGTATATGTATGTATATATGTGTATGGTTGTAGATACCACAATGAGTTGTGCTATAAAGCTCCAATAAGAAGTATGATTGTCATGTTTGTCATGTTGGTCATGGTTTGCAGCAATTTTTCCTTATAAATATTGCATCGAGCTATGTTATAAAGTTCCATGGATAATATGTTTTGTTTTTAGCAGTTTGCTGGTCATAGGTGTCATAGAACATCGAGGACGGTGTTCCCCTAAGGGTAGGGATTTGTAACAACCCCAGGTTAAATTTCATGTAATAAAGGATAATAAAGGAAAAATAAGACCAAGGTCATGGGATACATATTCCAAGCTTAATGTTGGGCAAGAAATACAGTGGGGATCACTTTTGGTTTATTTATGACTGTGGAAATTGGCAAAGGAACTAGCAAACAAAAACATACAATAATTGGAGATTATTTGTAAAAATAAAGGAAAATAGCAGAAAAGAAAGGTGAAGAGACACTGAATTGCATGCAAGATACATTAGAAGAAAAATGAGACATCAATAATAAAAAGGCATTAGAGAACCAATTCACAACCTTTGACAATTTGATTGAGATTTTGTCAAAATTTGGCTTTAAAATAGTGTTAGAGAGAGAAAGAACCAAGAGGAGAAAGAAATCAAGCAAGCAAAGGAAAGAAAATAAAGGAAAATGACAAGCAAGGAGAGCAAGGAGAAGGTGGGATCAATAAATTCAGCATGAAGAACTTGTAGGTAGTAGGTTGCATGTGTGACTTTCTAGATGAGGTGTGAATTCATGGTACATGAATTTGCTTATTTGGTTCATTTGATGTCTTTGGAATGGGGTTTTCCTAGTTTGACAGTGGTTTCAGCCTTGCCTTGTCATTTCCTAGATAGCCATGGTATGATGGGAATCATTATTGGTTGATTTTTGGATTTCCGAAAGGTTTTGGAATCGAGGGTGGTCATAAAAAAATTCCTAAGGGTTGGAGGTGGAAATTGTTTTCCCCGGGAATCCCTTGACATGTGGGAATCCCTTGGTATGTTGAAGAAATTCGAAGGCATCCAAGCTCGATTTGGTTTTGTGATCTTGGGACCGGTTTAGGTGAGATCACGATAGTTTGAGGGTGGAGGTGGCTTAACCTCTGGAGTCCCTGGTTGATTATATCTTGGTTTATCCCATGAGATCCCACATTCATGCTTGGAATATGGCATGAGGGTGATTGCATGAAAGAAATATTTGGTTCAGCTCAATCTAAGGTCATGTGGTACGTCAAAGTCCCTGACTCGGTTGGATTCTTCATAAGTTAATAAGAGTTATTTTCCTATTGTAATATATGAGAACTTGTACTTGTTATTATCTTGATTTGATGGTTGTTTTGTCATGGTTAATATTTTTTTAATATTCAATAAAAATTGCAAAGAAACCCAGAAATGTGACAATTGCAAAGACACAAGAAATTAGAATAATGCAACTTTATTTATTTACAGAGAAATTTACATATAAACCCTACATAGAAGATATATGAAACGATGACCATATAAAGATCTACCACAATGTTGCACTAGCTCTCCACCAAATTGAGCTGAGATGCAACTGTTAAGCTCTCTTGTGTTACGAATGAAGCTAGTGAATGGCATGATAGGGAAACTTTTAGTTGTAGTGTGTTTTGGTGACGAGGAAGGTATTGTTGGACGTATTCTCTTCTTTTTCTATTAGAGCGTCTTCAAGTGCACAAAAGATGAGTTAATGATAGCCCCAAAGAACCCTCTACATATCCTTAATGTATAAGGGCGAGTCTGTTGGCAGGTATGATCAGAATAGGGGTCGAATCCCCTTTCTTGTAGACTGCACTAACCATCTTGTGAGCACCCAGTGAAGAAACCACTGCTTATGAAATGAATATGTGTCCACATGGGTGTATTCATATTGGAACCTGGTCCTGCAACTCTTGAAAGTTACTGGAACTTCACTTTTACCAAATTCCACATTCTTAAAGGCTGCATTTCTGAGTGAGTTTTTTATTATACTTTGAAGGACGAGAGAGGTATTTTTCTTTCTAAGTTCATTAATGGAACCCAAAATTATAATCCTGAAACTTCTTAGCCAACTTTGTATGTCATCTAGTGTATCATTATTGTAAAGTTTGAGACAATTTATATGCTTCTAGTGAAAGTGTCATAAGTTAGAAGCACTCTGTTGAGTTTTATGTAAGAAGAAATTCATATGCCATCATGAAGTGAGAAACCTATGAATGAGTACTGCAGAGGGTATGTCTTGATTGTGTCCCTTTGATATAGTGTTGATAGTACATATGGTTGAGTAGGTTTCTAGGGGTTGGATGCATCTTGTCACAAAAGAATGCTTGTGCTGTGAGAGGTCATTGTATTTTGTTGAGCTGTCAGTCAAAGTCATGCATAAAATAGCTTGACGTGCTTGTCATTCTTCAACTAAAAGAATGGATCAAACCTTTATAAATTCCCTTAATAAACTAGCAGCAACAATCAACAAAACATTTTCCAGGGATATAATTTGTATGCTACAACAAGAGCATCCAAAAGAAAAACATGAGTTTGGATAACAAATTTATACACTTGGAACAAATTTGAGGTGCATGGGGGTTACAACAAAAGCCCTTCTCAAATTAGGATAACTTGCTTCACTTATCTCCAAGGTGCATCAGTCAGATAGGAAGAGCTTGGTTTGGGTTCTAAAACCAGCCATGCTTACTCCCACACAACACAAATTTTTGGAGCATCCTTGTGTAGGGGTCAAAGTTCCAGATGCTTCTTGTCTTAGTAGTATCATGATGTCGACCACACCTGTACCTCCCTATAGTGATGGCCTTATGAGGAGAGTCTTCAAACTGATAGTGGATACCTTTACGGATTTGGATAACAGTGAGGGCCCTACCTTTGGGAAGAGGCTAGAAATTCTAGAAGTTATCGCCTTGGTTAGATCTTATGACCTCATGTTTGAATTGGAGTGTGATGATTTGATCCTGCATATATTCCAATACTTCTTCAACATTAGGAGAAATCATGTTGACACAGTCCATTTTTTCCTCATGTATGAGAGGTCGTGCAGTCTAGGTTGTTCGCCGTTTGGAGGGAAGAAATTTAGTTTCATCCACTTCTTATGAACTAGCCAAAAGGTTAGTTGAGTAGAACATTGGACTATTCAGAAGATGGTTGGTCCAGGAGGAGTTGAAGTGGAGTTATGGTGATCAACCATGCAACAAGAATGAGCTGAGGAGGAAGGGTCTTTGCTTCATTTGCAAGGAACCTTGGGGACTCGACCACTCATGCTTGAGAGATGTAGAGGGTATGGCAGAGGTAGAGCATAAGGATATCCCTTATGTCTCTCAGGATTAGGACTCTTCTTTGGATGAGTCCATGGGGTCATACGAGGATGCCTCTGGGGAACATGAGAAGTCATGTGGAATTATTGATAGCAAGCCATTTTTATATTCCAGTGTGTATGGTGAGCAGTCAGTGGACCCTATGGGAGACATTCAGGATGATGCGTCACCGATGATGATTCAACAGGAGCAACATATGGTGGAACATGAGTTAGCTCAGGAGGATGATATGTATGATGAGCCTTTTGGAGAGAGCCAGTTGGATGTTCGTGTTGAGCCCATGATGGAGGAGGATGAGAATACATCCATGGGGCCAACCATTGATGAGGAGCAGGTAGATGTATAGACATCTAGCAAGATGGTAATATTTGAAAACACATGTCTTCAATAGGTGCTCGAGTATGACAAGATAGTTTTGTAGGAGATTGGTGGATTGGAGGAGCATGTAGTTTCCTATTGGACAAGGGAGATTGCAGTGCATCCATATTCAGGTCTACCCATTGATGAGGTGAAAACAAATGTAGTGGTAGCCATAAAATCTAGAACATTTTCAGGCAACAACCCTCTCCAGGAGTACATAGACAAGGCTTGCAACACAACTTGCTCACATTTTCCCATCAGTGGGAGAGAGGCAGGATTTCTTGGACAAGTTTTGATTAACTGGGTGGAGCATCAGGGATTGAGCATGGACCAATATCAACCTAGTATACATATCCCTTACATAGGTGTCCATACACTAGATTGGCGGGAGATCATGAGTTGGTATCCTATTGATGGAGTATCATTCTTAGTTCGAAACATAGTACCATAGGAACCCTTAGACGAGAGGGTTATTGCATGTTCTAGCGGGTAGTGGGTTGTAGATCGACATTCATCATTATTTCAGTAGCACTAACCTAGCATTAGTAGAGTAGGGTTGACCTCGATCTATGCCAGAGGTTGGATTATAGAGAGGTAATGAGTTAGTATGTAGTCGATGGGGCAACATTCATAGCTGGAGCTATAGCCCAGCAGTAACCATGAAGCATTGATGATTGGTAGCATTGGGATAGAGGAGGGTTTATTGATGACAGGTTTAGTTAGAGATTGGTCTAGGATCTGGGCATTGAGCGATTCGTTCATGGTGGGTCAACACAAAGGCATAGCCTCACCCGGTGATTTGTATTGGATCTAGGCATTGGGTCTTAGCTACATTGGGCCACCAGGCTGGTCCACAGGTTTGGATTGCTTGAGGGAAAGAAATCTTGGGGAGGGAGGACTTGTAATGTTCCTTTTTCTGGCATTCCTCATGACATGGTTAGGATGGAATTTGAGGGCTAGGGCAGATAGGTCACAGGTACAAGTTCACTTCATCAATGGGCCTAAGGGCTTTTGGAGGTGTTTCGTGGGGTTTTGAGGAGCTTTTATGAGGTTTGATGGAATTCGCTTGGTATATTCCATCATCGACACAATTTTCCTTTCGTTCTATTGCATTTCGACAACTTTCAAAATATTGAGTTATTAATGGGCTTGACTCAATTAATTATGCTTAAGGTGGAATTTCGGGAGGAATACTTTGTAAAACACCTTAGCATAATAGCTCATTGGAACCGAAACGAGAAGATCTATAGGATGGGATGGATATAAGTGATTTTTGGAGGCTTGAGGAGGCATGGTGTCTAATTTACCATTTTCCCTCATTAAAAAGAATATTTTAATTAAGGAAAATGTGCTCAATGAATAAAATAATAATAAAATAGGAGCTTCTAGAGGGGTCCATCAGATCTATAAAAAGAGGAGGAGGATGCCATTAGAGGACATCTTGGGTTTGATATTTCTTCTTGTATTAGAGGTTGGGAAGCCAGTTCTCTAATTCCTTGGTAGCCCCAAGACGAAGACCCTTAGGTGATTTAGTGAGATTGGGTGAGCACCCATCTCCCCTTTGTGAATTCATCCATAATTCACAAGAGAGCTTAGCAGTTGCATTTCAGCTCAGTTTTGGTGGAGTCCCAATGCAACATTGTGGAAGATCTTCAGATGGTCATCATTGCAGTTATCTTCTATGCAGGGTTTATATGTAAATTTCTCAGTAAATAAATAAAGTTTCATTATTCTCATTTCTTGTGTCTTTGTAATTGTCACATTTATGGGTTTCTTTTCAAATTTGATTTGTTGTGCTATTGATTTCACTGGGAAAATTTGTGGAGTAATTTTCGTAAGAAATATATGGCGGAAATTTGTATTTGGAATATTACAGGTCTCGAGGCTAGCCTAGAAAATTTGCTCAGATCTCAAGACCGTAGGCACTGAACTGGGGAAATTAGGCCATAACCGCATGGAAGTAGGCCTATGTGTGTAGTTGGAAGCCTAGAAATGCACCCTTACCTTGTTGTGTGTGTGGTTGGGGTGTTAGGTCATTGAAAAAGGGCTCCAACTCAAGGATTGACCACCTAGGGTGGTTTGCAGCCTTCTGAGTGGTCTGAGGTCTCTGATGGATGTCATTAAAGTTGTCAGCTTGTCAGCCCCACTTCCATAACTGGAATTTGGAGGTCAGGTCATGTCAGAGTAGGACCTAGCTTTGCATTTAACCAAAGGGCTTGTAAAAGTGGGTAAATGTGGGGAGGGGTGGTTACATGCCAACCATCTATCCCCTGAAATATTTGTTATCTTTTGCATGTGCTTTTAGTTGGAAATCATATTGTTTATGCTGGAAATTATATGGGGCAGTATGCTAGAAATTGTATGGGGATTTTGTAAATTTCATTTGTTTCTGATATTTATTGTTCTCAAATGTAGTATTATGTTATTTTCATATGCAAACAAGCATGCTTATCTTATTGAGTATTGAAGAATTTTATGTTTTTTGCTTGAACATATTGAACAATTTGATATTTGTTTCTTGAAGGTGTTGATATTAGTAAATGAGCTCCCACATGAATTAAGGATTCAACATTGAACTATATTTCTTAAGAACATCATAGTATATTTTAACTAATATGTGTTTGGTCCCTAAGTAAAAGATTTGGTTTGTGACTCTAACATACTATTTTTGGAAGAAATTACAAAAAGCATTTTTACAAGAAAAACTACAAATAATAGTAATAACCATCTGGAGTCTCTAGAAACAAGTTAACAAGTTCTTAGTTCTATTGTATCTACCTATGAATAGAATGGTTGAATTTTATTTCTTAATTTTAAACACTTTTCTTCCCTTTAACTAAATCTCACTTCTAATTTTTAGAGATTTTTTAATAGATATTTTTCTTACATTTATTTCACATCATTAAACTTTCTTAAAAATTAACAAACACATATTTACAATATTAGTAATTAATATTATTGTTGCAAAATGACATAATGTATTTTTTTTTTTTAAACTAAGCGATAAGTACTAGCTATTATGTAACACTTGTTTATATACATAAGAAGTATCTATATATAGATAGATATATAATAATTTCCAAAAAATTATAAAATAACTAAATTTTTAATTTTATAAAATATTAAAAATTAAAATTGTTACACATTTTAATGTTTTAAGTTGTTTTTATTTGAATAATACTTTAAATATAGGAAAAAAGGTATTGTAAATTTCACCTTTTTAGCTAATATATTAAAAACTTACAAAAATATTTTATGGTTTAAAAAACTTTAATTAAAAATTATTTAAATTATCAAAATTATAAAAAAAATCACACTTTCTTTCGTCCAAACCCACCATTGAATGGACTTTTTTAAGTGTCTTCTCCAAATTACCACAAGTTTCACATCTTAACCCCATTATAAAGCAAAACACCTAAAATCATGTAATAATAATAGAATTAAATACAAATAGTATGTAACTTTTTAATAATATTTAATATATTTTTATGATTTTAAAATAATAATAATATTTTTTTTTTCATTACGATGATATTTTAGTGTAATTAATAGTTTAATGGAGTAGTTTTGTATAATAATTTTGTAAATAATATGATTTTGTGTTAGATTTAAATACAAAGTAATGTAAATATTTATTTATTGTAATTGTATATTGAAAATTATTTTGAAGAAAAGGAAAAATATAATGTATATTTTTAAACTTAAAAAATATAAATATTGTTTGATTTAAAATAGTAAATTTGAAAAAAAAAAAATCATTTTTGCATTTTAAGTGAAGAATAATATTTGTTAATATCTTCTTTATATTAGGCAATATTATATTTGGAAGTTATATCAACAATAATCAAAAATCACATTTCGCAAATTCTATGCAATAGAAGAGCATACTTGTTACGATATCAAATCAAGTCATTATCATAATCACTACTCCAAATTTCCAGTGATGGTTGTATACAAAATCATAATTAAATAAATGCCCCCCATAGGTTTCCAAATGTTATCCTAAGTCTCAAAACATCTTAAACTAGTTTCATTACTAAAATTGCATTATTTCCTTAGCACAAGCCAAGTCTATGTGCTACTTTTATAATAAATTATGCCATGTTATACTCTTAACCTGGTTTCTTTTCCCTTTGGCCTAGAATGATGTTTGAAGGAAGAAAAAATGCCATCATACAGTTCCTATTGTACTCCTAGCTACATATCTAGTGACAAAAGATGTTGTTCACAAATTTGTCTAATTATTGTACTCCCTCCCATCCCCTTGTACTATTTCGGTTTGTGGGAGGTGTTACTTATCGAATTGATCTGACCTCCATGGTCCATTATGAAGATCTAGTCACAAATATCCTCTTTTTACAACTTCAAATATCAAAACAAATTCTAACATCGTGTTCATCTCATCGAGAGCTTTTCGATGATACAAATTTTCTGTTAATACGACTCTTGGATTAAAAGTTATTCCTTCCTAAAGTTTGACCAATCAGATAAGGCTATGTCAGCATTGGGCTTCCACGTAGCATCCACATGGTACCCACATGTGGACCTTATTGCACTTCCATGTCAACATGTCACGGGTACATGTTATTATGGTACTTCCATGTGGCACTACCACGTCATCCATGTACTTGTCCACATCACCTTGGGTTCCTACGTGGCCATTTCCATGTCATCTCAAGCATGGAGCCCATAGGTTCCTCTTCATTGTATTTGTGGGGCCTTCCCCACTATACACATTTTTTCCCATTTCCCAATTCCGATGGGGCTCCGCAGACCCACGTCACACTAGACCGACATGGTGATACATTGCCTGTTTTCCTCTCTCTTCACTAATAAACCTTCAAATATTGGTAGTGGGTGATGAGTGGTGTTAGGGGTTTCGCATTGGAACCAAGCCCCATATGAAAACCTAGAGTAGTTTCTATTGACAGAGAGTTCTTGTTTCATAACCCCCCCATCAATTTATAGTAGACCAAGGGGGGACTCGGGGTGAACAAGGTTCCCCGTTTGGGCCCACAATAGAAAGAAACCACCACAAGGTAGTAACCCTTTAATGAGGGTGCATGGAAGGAGTTATAATGTCAGACCCCCCCCACTCTTGTTAACCCTCAACAAACTTGGAGATCCTGGAGTGAACCTAGGTCATTGATCAAGTAGTTCCTACGATCACATCATCGTAGGGAAGCCGACTGTTAGTAGAGGCTAATCTAAGGGTGGCAAGAGGTTTCATCAATTGAAAACCCCTATAAATGGAAATTTTCTCATAAGATGTTGTTTATTTTTGTTGCTATTTCCTGATTTTGAAACATCACATGATGATAATGTCGATGGGTGGCAGATAGTCCCATCACTTAATGGTGTCGACAGACAAAAATATGCTTGACAATTTCCATCATTTCTCCATCACTCTTTCCATTCTATGTTACATTTCACATTGGTTACGACGATGATTTTTGGGTGGTGTGTTATCACTAAATTTTTTTCCTATGCTGTAAAGGAAAACCCCTAAGAGAACTCTTTCAAACCAATCTTTAGGGCCAAAGGCTAGCCCTTTCAAGTCGGAGAGGGCTCTCTCGTTTACAATTCAACTACCTAGTGTCACTTCAATAGTTGGCTGTGTCTTTAGTACAGTGGCTAGATCATGAGTTCAGTAGGGTTTGAAAATGATGGCAAGGAAGAGAGAAAGTCTATCCTTGGGCATGGAGTCATAGCAAATTCAAATCAATAAGCGGTTACTAGGATGTTGGATGTAGTGATAGAGGCTAAGAGCAGGACAGTTGATGTATCCTTAGACAATCTTGCCATTGAGAGTGGTAGGAGAAAATAACAAAAAATTGTTTAAAACAGAGCATTTGATAGAAGAATTTTGTTCAGTTTAGATAAGGAAAGTGATACTTAAATGGTAAAAACAGAGCATGAAAATGAAGCATGAATTCCACTTTAATACCTTCATTCAATCATAAGGAAGATAAACATTTAATGAAAATAACATAGGTAAACACATTCACCAAGAAACAGACCAGGACATATAAACACATGAATTCTCAACTTTGAAACACTATGTTCTTCTTATCACTAGTCACCTAGGATTAACCAACAATAACAAAGCACATACACTGATTACAATTTTTCTCAAATTTTGAACCATTGGTTTTTAGTCATTATCAACTTTATAGAGTACTTGCAAAACCATAAGCATGTTTTTAGAAATGCCTTAATTACAACAATCTCAAAATAGCTAAGTATATCTCTAATTAAAACTAAATACATTACATTTCTCAATAATAAAACAAGATGATAATATTACGTATCTAGGAAATATATTGTTGTTGAAGCTAAGGATAAAAAACGGACTACTAATATTCTGCCCAGATTTTATGAACACCTTTCTTCATTATTATCCTTGGTATAGCAATTTCTTCCTTGAAATTTGGTCTTGATCCACAAAAAAGGGAATCTGGTATGTAAATCCTTCCTTTAGGGTTGTATTAACTCCAAACTGCTCCTTGTTACCTTTAAAAATAGTTTTTTCCTGAGTGTTGACAGATTAACTAACATGCCTCATATCGAGGGAAAAACTAGGAATTGTTTACGGATCAAATGTCAGCACTATCTCAAAAAGAGGCAAAATTCGCACTAACAATCTAACTGTCATTGCTCATCCAAAATGAAACCAAAATAGTGCTAGCAGATTAAATTTTTGTGTTGTATCAACAATTCTCCCAAAACACCATTGGCAAACAAAAAAAATGCATTGTAAATGGATTTACTTGAGTCTTCTAGATGCCTCCAACAAAATATCAACTTCACTCTGTCTCCTTTTCCTAGTCTTCTTAGCTTTAGCAACATGCTCTTTGCTTTGACTTTTAGGCTTCCTAGAACTAGTAGGCTTCTCTTTGTTTATGACCAGATCTCTCTAAGGTGTGTTATCTAAATCAATGACTTGTTGTGCCAGACTATGGTTTTGTTTGAGCTTCAATTTCAACCTCAATTTATGTAATGATATAGTGTGCAACCTTCTTACCCCATAGATCTGAACAAGTGTAGGCTCCTTAAAAACCTTTGTTTTCTCTATCTCAGGCTAACCAACTTTAGCCTTTGTTTCCTCTATTGGTTCAACAATTTCTACATGTTCAAGAGATGGCATATGAAGAGGGGACATGGTTTTCCTTTCCATAATTCCCCTTATTCTTCTGGTGTGGACCTTTTTCAATTCAGGAACTAGAGGATGAGTTTTAGTCATCATGTTTTTCCTCCGGCTTTTAGTCTGGAGAGATGAAGTCTCTTGCTTTAAGGTATGGGGTGGTTCAATAGGATTCTTACTTCTTTTCCTTTTTCTAATAGCCTTAGGCTTAGGTGAGACATATTCTACAAATCCCCCCTCGGAAAGAAATTGTTCCCATGTCCTGTTAATCTTCCTCAAATAATTTTCAATTAATAACTTGATTAGGATCTTATGATAAATGAAGTGGGATGATACATAAAGTTTGGCCCTCACTTTTGTTGACATATTTTTGAGACTCATAAGTAAAAATAAAGGAGCGTTCATTCTCACTTGTCCAACAATGTGAGCAAGAAAACAAAAGTGGTACATATTGAGTCTGTTAAAACACCCTTCATAGGTGAAATAAGACTAAGTGATCCTAAGGAGCAGGTTCCATTCATCCTTGAGCAACGATCTCTCTGCCTCCACACACAATGATATGTACTTACACTCATCTTTTAATAAAAAATGAATGTCAATTCCAACCAAAGTGTGGCTTTTAAACCAGCGTTCTCCATAAACACAGAGGCCTATAGCCTCTGCAACCACTTCCTTTGTGAGAGGGAATGAAATAACTCCAACAATGACCCCTGACCATCAAACGCTTCAGCAAAGGCTTGAGCAACCCCATCATGATAACCACTGCATATGAAAAGGAACTCATCCTAGACAACCTCCCGAAATCACTCTCGAACGTCTAAATATGCTTCAAGGCGATTATGTCCCTAGGGTTCCCCCTTGTGCAACTTGTCGCTTTTTCCCATAACTACCACCATCCATAACCACAAGCAATGAAAATGAGAGTGGTATGTGATCATGAATATGCAGGAGTCTAAACTAACTATTCACCTTGACACATAACACAAGAAAATAACTTAACCCTACATGATTTATGTCATAAAAACTTGAGATTAAGCGTGATTATGAAATAGTAAATCAATCATACATAAACATGATTGACCATACCACTAATTTACAATCATTATTACCCTTTTGCGGCGGAAATTCAAATCAATTTCAATGTGAAATCATGAAACAACATATCACACCATTTATTTGGCCAACGCTCACTTGTCTTGGTATCTGCTCCTCTGCTAACATATGATCTATCAATGCTTTAAAACTTGAGACACACACAAATATATATTTTAAATCTGTGTTAACAATCCAATCGCCAACGTTTTTATTCGATATTTTCAAATTAGTTCTAACAATTCAACTGTCAACGTGCCTAAATATTTTCAAACCTTATATAGACTGAGATAACAACTAGCTCCAATGGGGATGCTGTCCTCCCTATGAGGTAGCAAAGAACTTGTTGCTCCAATGCCTAATCCATTGGGCCTAATCTCTTTTCTATGCCACTACTTCAGGCATATTTAAATTACACTATTGTTTTATTGACATGAAATAAAACTGAAGTAATTTACTTAAAATTCAAATCAAACTTTGAAAAACCCTTGTTAAGTTCTTAGGGCCTTCACTCCGGGCTTCAAATATTTTCAAGTGTTGTCCACACCTGCAATTTCTTTTAAAATAAAATGGATATGTACAAATGGAAAATGGAAATTTCTATCTCAAGGCAAGTAAGGATTCAAAAAAATGACCATTTATTGGGCCTCCACTGATGAGTTCACCCTTTAATTCCTCAAGAGTCACTATGCTCTTACCATGAAATGCAACTATTTTATAGGGTCCCTTCCAAATACGGGCAAAATTCTTATGCTTCCCTTTATCTTCACTCATATCATCCCATCTCAATACCATATCATGAATCTGAATATTATCTGATTTCAATTTTTTATCAAACACTTTCTTTAGTTTATCCTAGAACAATTATGCTTGGTTATATACTTCCTCTTTCAACTCTTCAGTTTCAATAATTTAATTGATTTTTCTCTGAAAATCATAAGGTTCCACATCATACTCCTGCAAAAGCCTCATTACCGGTTTACTCAAGGAAACTAGAAAAATTGCCTTTGTACCATAAACTAGTTGAAATAGTGAAGTGCCGATTGATTTTTTGGTACTAATTTTGTCTTCCGATAAGGCAAATTTCATCTTAGTATGCCAGGTTTTTTTTCTCTTTCCTCCAACAAATTCTTAATAATCCTTATTAGGCTTTTATTAGATGACTTTTCCAAGCCATTTCCCTAGAGATAGTAGGTTGTAGAATGGCCTAATTTGACATGATAATCCTCACAGAACTTGATCATCTTATGGGATTTGAAAGCTAGAGCATTGTCTATTATAATCTTCCTCGAGCAGCCAAATCTAGAGAAAATATATTCTAAACACTGAATTACCACACTTTTTGTAGCTTTCCTAGTTGGAATTGACTCAATCCACTTCGTCAAGTAATCCATGGTAGTAAAAATCTACTTATGCTGACCTGAATAAGTTTGGTGAATCTCTCCTATGAAGTCCAATCCCCATTGCTCAAAATGGGTTTCCACTGAGATAGGATTCAGAGGTAATGTCAATAGCTTGTCTTTTCCTTCAAATACATGACATTTGAAACAATATGCCACTTCCTTGTGAGCATCTAAAAATATATTTGGCTAATAAAAACCTACCCTAAGAATCTTATTTAATGTTGCCTTCCAATAATGGTGTCCTCCACAAACACCCAAATGGAACTCCTTTACAATTTTCTTTTCTTCACTTTCAATCAAACAATTTAGGAGAATTCTTGATGGGTCCTTGTAGTACAAATATCCATCAAGAAAACAATATTTAATTGATTTCAACTTCAACGATCTTGCCTAGGTTTTGGCTGTTCCTAATGGAGCCTCCAAATTCTGCAGAATGTAGATTATGTCACTGTACCATGGGAAACTTCTTAGTTCATCAAAAACTTTAAAACTCATCCTATCATCTATGCCATGCAAGAACATTGATAAAAAAATCCATACCAAAAGAATCAACATTTGTCTATGTCATCAACTTTGTTAATCCCTAGCCTTTAATAAGCTTTGTTGGCTTGATCTCTAAGTCATATTCCAACAATTTAGCAATCCACTTACCTCTTCTTCCATCACTATCAAGCTGACTTAAAATATCTTTAACTACGTTGTTAGGGACAAAAGCTTTAACATGAGAATGCAAAATATATACTCTAAAATCTTTCAATGTCTTAACAAGTGCAAATGCCTGCTTATCCATGATATTGTACTTCAATTCTGCATCCCTTAATGATCTTCTGAAAAAAGAAATAGGATGGTCTTGGTTGTCACTATTTTTCTGCAATAATACTTCAGAGATGGTATGTTCAGATGCAAAGGAAAAAACTAGAAATTCCTTTGAGAAATCTGGACCTATTAGAGCAGGTGTCTATATTAATGCGTGCTTAATTCAAGCAAATGATTATCTAGTTGAAATTTTCCACTTAATCTTGCTGCCCTTTTTCAGCATATTGGTAATTTCCTTTACAATTTCTGCTAAATTCAGAACAAATCAACTTATAAAATTAATATTACCAAAGAAAGAAAATATTTCCTTTTTACTTCTGGGAAGTTCTAGCTTTTTTATCACTGCAACTTTGTCTGGATCAATTCTAATTCCCTTTTTAGAAACTATGTGACCTAATAATCTACCCTCCTGCATAGAAAAGTGTGACTTATTCAGATTGAGAGAGATGTTGAATTTTCTACACTTTAGAAAGACTTGTTTGAGATGTTTCAAGTGATCTAAATCTAATGGCGATAAAATTGTTATGTCATCCAGATAAACCACTCCAAACTTATATTTTTCTTCCGTGAATTCTATGTCCATTGCCCTTTGGAATGTTGCTCCAACATTCATTAGCCCGAAAGGCATTTTGGAGTACATGAAGGTGCATCATGGCGT